>JASDQU010685372.1:9507-23577 GCA_032191745.1 Picea mariana | reverse complement strand
CAGTATTCCAACAATTGGTATCAGAGCGGGTCCTTCAAGAAGAATTCTAACCATTGGAAGGAGATCATGGAATACGCTAATATTGGAGCATCAATGTTTGACGGTCAGAACTATGGGTTCTGGAATATAAGGATGAAAAACTTTTTACATGCACAGGGATTTGATCTGTGGTGAGTAGTAGTAGATGGATACAAAGCACCAACCACTCCCCCAATAGAAAAGGATGGAAAGAGACTCGAAGAAAATAATTCAAAGGCTAAAGGTACTATTTTGAACAGTCTTGTTAATCCAGTATTCGTTAAAGTTATGCATTGTGATTCTGCTAAGGATCTTTGGGATAAGCTTCAAAATATTTATGAAGGAGATGCTAAAGTCAAGGGAGCTAAACTCCAAACCTTCATAGCTAAGTTTGAACAACTGAAAATGAAGGAAGATGAAGATATTGCAGCCTAATTTATAAGAGATGATGAAGTAGTGAATACTATTAAAGGTTTGGGAGAAGAAATGAAGGAATCAATCATTGTTCAGAAGCTACTCAGGTATTTACATATGAGATTTGATCCAAATATTTCAGCTTTAGAAGAAAGAACAAACCTAGACACCTTGAGCATGGATGAGCTACATGGGATACTCACAGCCTGTGAAATGAGAATAGAACAGGAGAACCTCGTTACAAAGGAAGCATCATTCAAAGCATCCAAAAAAACAAAGAAAAAGAACAAGCAAAAGACAAAGTCAGATAACAGATGCAGTGATGATTCAGAAAATGATGAAGAAATGGAAAACTTCATTAGGAAGTTAAAAAGGGGAACCAGAAGATATAAAGGTATGCTTCCATTGAAATTTTTTCATTGTGGTGGTATTGGTCATTTTGTTTCTAAATGTCCTCATAAGAATAAAGAAAGTGATGAAGAAGAAGAAGAAGAAAAATCAAAACAATAAAAGAAACAAAAAGAATTTTTTCAAGAAAAGTCTTTGCACCAAGGAAGACAGTTCATCAATAGATGAGGAAGAAGGAAGTGGAAATGATACATAAAGGGTAATCTCCATGGTAGTAGAATATTCTAAGGAAGAAGGATAATTTGACCTCAGAGCAGAATTAATCAGTGCTCTAGAAAAGCTAAGGATTGAAAGAAAGAAAATAAAACCCCTCAAGGTAGAACTAAAAGAGAAATAAGGATCTCAAAAATCCAATTATGAGAAAATTGAGAAGATGATCATGAAATTGAATATCGAAGTGGAAGAAGACAAAACAATCAAAGAGGCACTCAGAGGTCAGTTGGATGAAAATGACAATAGGATCGAAACATTGGAAGCATAAATAGTCACGCTCAGGAAAGATGTTCATAAACAGGATATGTAAAAAATAACACCAGAGTATTGGATGAAATCATTAGCAGTCAAAGGCCATACCATGAAAAATTTGGACTAGGATATAGTCAGACAGAGAAAGGCTCAAGCTCCAAGGAAACAGAACAAATAAGCTATGCATAAATATTTAGAGGCTCTGCACCACTCAGAAGGTTCAACCGTTGATCTAGGTTGATCTGACAAGTAAAGTGTCTGAATTTTTGGTGAGTGGTCATATCGTTGAGAGTTGGAGGGAGGAGCTAGTGCAGCCAAGCTTTATTTTGGCGATCACGACATGGAGAGTCGAGACCCTTCATCACAGGAGTCCCAAAGTTGAGAATCACGAAGTGCTTTGTGGATAAGCGCTTGGCCACCACCGATGGTCATGAGAAGGGAAGAAATCAATCCAGCTAATCTCCTTTTTCGGAGTTTCAGCGATCACGACATGGAGTGTCGAGACCCTTCATCACAAGAATGTTGAAATGAAAAATTGCGATAAGATAAGGACTTTCGATTTAGAGGACATAACGAGGACCATTGGATCAGGGTTGTGGATCACTGAATGATGTCAGCAAGGATATGTGGCATAGTAAGACACTGACAAGTGTCAATTTGATACATCATTTCAGAGATGTAATGTGAGTCGTCCGATCATTTCGTCGAAATCATAATCGGGATTTTTGAACTGTTGGAGGTCATGAAAACTCTATGGGCAAAACGTCGAAATCCTGACAGTCATTCATCTCATCTGAAGGTCGAATCGCAATCACTGAAGTTGATAAACATGATTAAGTCATGGTCATTAGATTAAATAATAAAAGAAGTAATATGAGTCGTATGATCATTTTGGGGATATCGTATTCAAGATTTGTTTGGTATGTTGGAAGCAACAAAGTCATGAAGGACAAATCACCTGAAATCCCATAAACTGCTCATCTTAGTGAGTAATTAAAACTTGACCATTGATTTGAAGGAAGTTCCTTCGTAGAATTCGGTTCCTGTGAAAATAACAGACTTTCAAGATCGAGTTTAAAAGATGAAATTGATCAATTTCTGTGATCAATTTATGAAGAGTATTCATGCTAAAAATAAATAAACAATAGTTAATGAATATGGTGAAGTTAATTGAAGAGGTACGATGGTCCAAATGAAAGGAAACGATGTTTTTAATCTCACACGAGTTTGAATATTATATAAACTAGAAAGAGTGGGAGAAGAAAGTGTCTCTACAGTCCAAGTCAAAAGATCAATAGCTGAAGCAGAGTCCAGGAAGAAATACAAATACCTATGTATTAAGGTTGGTTGGGTGAGCAAGGGAAGGTTGGTGCTTCCTTTTCATTTGTATCTTCGACAGAAACTTGGTATAGTTTCTGCCCCACAGTGAATTTTGAATTATTTTCATATATGTCATATATTTACATGAGGAAGCACCAATGATGAGAAAAAGGAAATTTTCGACAGGGGGAGTGTCCCCAAAGGGAAGATGCCATTTTTCATTGATGTCAAAGGGGGAGAGAAAGATATCAGAGGGATGATTCAAAGGGGAGCATTGGTCACAAGGAGAGTATGAAAAACAACATCAGCATGCAGAGTATTTCCATCCATTCCAAAGGGGGAGATTTTTTATAGATTGGGTTGGTTGTCATTGACGTCAACCCTTGAATAAAATCTGGTATAAAATTCTAGTATCCCTACAGGTGTGGTCAAGGAACTCAAGTTTGTATGAGGAATCATGTAATGAATATCAGTGAATTTGCAGGTGAGACTATTCTAGATGGATAGTACATGTCATTCCATTTCCGGTGAAATGCGGTATGTCACGTAGTTACTCATGGTTGAGGATATATGGCTTAGTGAAGTTGGAGAACCCCCATGAGTTATCTAGAATCCCCTAGAAGGTCAAAGAAGTAAATTATTCTAGAATCTCCTAGAACAAGTTACTAGTCAAAGTGGTTGTAACTAGGAGTTAATCATGAGTTAAGTTTGTGCAATAATAAAATAATTAAAAATAAATTAGTTGCAACAAGAAGTGGTGAGTTTACTATTTGTGGATAAAGTAGTTGTAAGTGGGTAAAGTAGCTGATAGTGGTTTATCCCTAAAAGAGGGAATTTGAGTAAAATAGTTAGAAGATAACCCCTAAAGGAAGCAACTTGGAGAGAATAAATAAGAGAACAAGGGACTCTCATTAGCACATATTGAGCACATTGAATATCTATTATTGTGAAAGGTTTATTGCGGGTACGCATAGATACATATAAAGTTGTGCAAGTTTGAGGAAGTGAAGGTAAAGTGATGGAAAGGTTTCATGGCCTCAATGGAGAGTGAAAAGATCGTGAAAAACCCTAATTAGGGTCACCTCTGTGGGTCACGTAGTAGACGTCTTGTGAGCCACCCTTGTGAGTTGCGTAAAGCATGTCACGTGAGGCCTCGCTTGACACCTCTCCTACATCATGAAAGGAACTATTAGTTGTAAGGATGAGAGGTGATTCAAGTTGCAAAGGCTAAGAAAAGGCTACATGAATTTCAACAGTGATCATGTACAACAAATCTATATACATCTTCAAAAGGTATGATATATGATTATGTGTAGTTGGATGTTGTTGTTTACATGAGATATGGTTATGGGAGATTGACGATTTCCCTAGAGAGATTATTCGTTGTATAGTACATATTGTATGAGACAAATATACATAGGTACAATGCTGGTATGTTTGGTATTTATCACTGGTACATCTTGTTGGGATAATTTTTGAGGCATATCTTGTATTTCTTGGCACATGGTTGAGAGTTTGGTCGAGGTGTGTTTTTGAAGTTGTTGGTATAGTTTGTGGTTGCATAACAATGAGGGTTTGATGTCGGGTTGATGTGAGGGCGTATTATACATTGTTATGATTGTTTCCATATGTATGGCATGTGATTAGAGAGACATAGTTGGACATGGTTTGAGTTATATTCTTGTGATATTCGGTATGAAATCTATGTTATCAGATATGATCTTTTGAGGATATTATTGGTACATCTTGGTACAGGTTATTGGTACATGTTGACTACGGATAATTGGTACAGGTTGACCACAGGTTGTTGGTACATATTGGTACAGGTTTAAAGTGACATATTTCACAATGACAGAGTGATAGTGATTTCATCAGTTATTTGGCACTTATACTTCAAGGTGGTTGGACGAGGAAAACATAGGTCGTTGTATCCACCTTCCGATTATAGCCGGACAACATAGGGAGTTGTAGTGTTCTTTTGATTTGAGCCAGAGAATCAAGGATTTGTAGCTTCCTTCAAGTTGGAACCTAAGAAACTAGGGGTTTATAGCATCCTTCCATTTTCAGCTAGAAATAAAGGAAGTTGGTGCTTCCTATGAATGTATTTCTTTTGACAATATAAGAAAAGCATTATGGGGTTTTTCCCGCAATGGGTTTCCACATAAAAAAATTGGTGTACTATGTTTATGTGTGTTTTCTTATTGTTCATTGCTTATGCCTACTGCTCATATGGAATGTTATTGATAATATTCTCATAAAGTAAACATTGTGGTTAAACAGGATTAAAATGTATTAATATTGATTTACACCCCCCCTCTCACTAATCCAAAACTTGTGAGATAAGGGCTTCGAGATAATCTTACCAAATAAACTTCATGAGGAGAATGATTCAATCCTCCCCAAAAACACCAAAATGTTATCATAGGATTTGTACTTGCGTAAATCCCACCACAAGATCCCTAAATCTTGCGTAACTATGGAAGAAATTACCATTGTCACCTAACTAGGACATTCCCCCATTTTAGTGATGGAGGATGTCCACCACAAAGGAGGCTTCCCTAGTGACCCCGGGGGATAAAATAAGAAGATTTTTAGTATCCAATCCTATCTCCCCCTATCTTGATCATGTGTTAGTTGGTCTAGGTAAAGGAAGGAAGGAAAGGTTGTAAGGTGATTGTTGTACCTTCCCAGAATAGAAACAATTTGCAGCATATGTATAAAAATTACCAAGCTAAAGTTTGTAACAATGACCTCTTTTAGACACTAGACAAGTTATATTGCTATGGATTTTGAAAATTAAAGCAGTAAGAAAATTTATAACAACAATAAATGATTTGCAGCAACAACAAGAATTATTTCTTAGAAACACCACAATTAACCATAAAAGTAAGCATTCAACCAGTAGAATATTATCCAATTGCCACAGGTGATTTCTGAATAAGTTAAACAACTTGTAAGTAGGTGTATGAAAAAAATTAAGATAGTTTTCAATGGCTATAGCAAATTTTAGTAACAAAAAAAATAAATGTTATATGTTTTTTAGGGTTAGAGTTAGTAAAGTTAGTAGAACACTTCATAGAATAGGAAAAATGAATTTAACAACTACTTTCACAACAACATTTCTTCTAAACCAATGTCATTATCATTATAGGGCTTATGGAGTCAAATGCATTACACTTGATTATTGATCTAATTGAAACCAAGAGGTGGAGTCTAAACCCTGTGGTGCAATCATGTTTGGGCCTTAGGCTTTAGACTTTGAAGAAAGGATATCTAGGGTGCAAGAATGTTTGGGCCCTAGATATTGTTTTCTCTTATTATAGATTCAACTAAGTCAAAGATCAAAATTATAGGGATAAAATCTTAAAGTGCTAGCGTTGTAGGGATTTAGGATTCTAACCCTAGCAAGGATGATTTACAAATTTGGACAAATAAAACCTTATGAGAGGAAGAAGCACGTATGTTTCTCTCTTAGGGTTTCGATAAAGCAATACTTCTTGCAACAAAATAGCAATTTCACCATTTACATCAACAAAATACCATATAATTTCATAAAATTACTTACTTCATCCAAGAAACTAAGAGCATTAAACCCTAATTGCAGAAATATCCATCCAAAATTAGCAAAACATCCACAAGATATCTCCTTCAAGCATAGTGCATAAGGTAGAATTAACATAACCCTAAAATGACCGAAAAATTCAAAAGTGGTTTTCCCACAAGAGTGAGGAGTGATGATGAGAAATAAAATTATAGCACTATCCTTATTATAGGAGGCTAGCCTAGCATAATTTAACCACAAACATAATATTCATTCATTAAACATGGGGTTGACCCCTCATTTTTCCTTTACAAAATACTAAATGTAAAATACATATATAAAAAATGAGCCATGCTTGTGATACGTCAAACCTTCCTAGGGAAGGAAGAATCCTCCAAAGCCCATGTGGCACCAATCAAGAGTGAACTGGGGGGGAATTGTGTCTCTTCTCACCCAAGGTCATGCCAACCATCACCAATACCCCAAGTTTCCACTAAAGCCTAGCTCCATCAAACCCTAAAAGATTTCATCATCATCAAATGAGGGCCAAAGTCTAGGATCTTGGTGTTGTTTCCAGGATGGAGGGAGTTGCATATCATCGTTGCATGGTATCTAGTTATCTTTTGTAGCAAATTCTCTGGTCCTGGTGAAAAATAATATTTGGCTTACTCTGCCCAGCCTATGGGCTTCCAACCCATCTGTGTGTCATCATGAATGAATCTACTCAAACCAAGCCCATATGTCCATCATCCAAGGTTCCAAGGATGTGAGAGTTTATGTTTGACGTTGGTGAGTCATTGGATAACCCACTTCTCTTCATCACACATGAAATAGTCCTGCAATAAAAGGCACAACATCTTTGATACAAGCCCAGGATGTCCCTCAAAGAGTCATGTCAAGTTCATCTAAAACAAAGAAAAGTATAAGACAAGGTTAGCCAAGATTCACAGGAAATATTAGTCCTTAAACACGCAAAGTAAGTTGTTACTTAAGATATAAGCCATGTAGACAATTCACCTTTGTATCCCCTTCAAGAATCACACCATCCCAAGACCTTATGTGAGTTGACAAGTTTAATTTGGGATGGCGTTAATCCAACCCTATTAGGTGTACCAACCTACACAAGAAATAAAAGACCTAGGTAGACGGATAGGTCCTGAGGGAAATAGGAAAGAAGAAAACCCTTCAAGAGTAAGTTTGATAGTGATATGGTTTTGGGGCTTACGTCATGTCTTATGGTGTCATTAAATCCATTTCTATGAGTGGTTTTGTAGAGGAGTGCTTTCTAGATTGAGATACCCTTTCCTCGGTACTTTTTGCATTTAGAACCCATTAATTTACCTTTTTATACCCAGTTATCATTTGCAATTCCCATTTAAAAGGTTTTTCATTCCTTCATTTTTTACTGGGCTATAGTTATTTATAATTTGGTGCATTCATTCGCATTCAGACAGGGGAAATTACCATTAGAGGGGGTACCTCCCAGCCAATGCTAGGGGTACTCTTCTTCCCCCTGAGCCCCCCGAGCCGCAAAGGGGCCACACTCACAACCAAAGATTCTAGATCCCAGCTGGCCTCACAAGGTAGAGTTACCACTTGTTATCTGAGTTGGGTATTGATGCAGGAGCATCCTTCCAACTCAGCAATATGCCAGCATTCAAGCACATCGATGCACATTCAAGGAGGGGACAGGCGCCAGCCCTCTCATTTTTCCCTCATTTTAAAATTTTGATTTGTATTAAATGCAATTAAATGTTTGTAAGGCTAGAAGAGCCAAGCCGATGCCTTTGAGAAGATAGGAGATAAGGTCACCTTTAATAGTTGATACGCTGATGAAGATCTAGATCCGATTCGGACTAGATGGACATTGAATGTAAGTCAGTGTAATTAATGAGAGTTAGGTAGCTTGGAGGGAGAGCTCGAGGAGCCCCTCTTTGTAAAAATATCTTTGTATCAAATTCCATAAGGAGGTTAGAATATTATAGCTAGTGTGTAGAGGAGCGAGTAGAGAGCTCATGAGAAAAGAGAACTGAGACTCAGTTGCAATCCAGTCTTTGTAAACATTTGTATTGACATTCTGAGATTAATGCAAAGAAGTTTTTCCTACATATGATTCTGTGTGTTTATATATTTATGAATGAATGTCACATGTGTGTTTATATGAATGTGTATTGTAGGTTCTTGGGATAGATTTCATCTGTAGGGATAGATAGAATTCTCTATCTGTGATTTTGTTCAGATTGTTTCTAGGTTCTTTAGGACATGCAAGGAATGCACAATAGAGTATTGGAAACTCTATATCCAGTGCACGGAGTGCACACCCCAAATCTCGAATCGAGTTCAAGGAGGAACATGCCAGGACGTCACACCAGAGGAATTCATAGACTAAAGAGGAGCCTCAAGGTTGTTAAACACCTTAGAGGAGAAGTTTTGCAGAGAAAGCACAGAGAGACAGATTCACTGAGAAATTTGTAGTGCTCTTCCAGGTCCGCATCGGGCAGGTGCAAGAGTGCACAAGGAGAACTCTCTTTCAAGTTCAAGGAGAAGAGTATCATAGGAAGATACTCACAAAGTTACTGAATATTCTGGAAATCTCAGCAAGGACTGCTTGAGTAGAAGTTGCCAAGAGGGCACAGATATTCCTTCAAGGATAAAAGGGCAGAGACCTTTGAGGTTCGAGTAGTTGAAGGTCAAAGTGAAACATAGTTGTTGAACACTCTGGAGGAAGACCTATGCAAGGAGTGCACTAGGCCAACACTCAGAAGAAGTGTTGAAAGATAGCCCAGTTGAAGGCCAGTCAAGCACAAGGAGTATGCGGAGGAGATAAGTTGATTCAAGCTCGTAATATTAGGAGGAAGAGCAAAAAATGTGCCAAGATGGCACCAAAACGTCTTTTGAAAGATGCAGAAGGGTAAAATCCCTTGGGAGACTAAGAAAGTTCGAGAGGATTAGAAGAGATAGTGCAAATAATGCACAAGATTCAAACCTATTCCAAGTCCCGAAGTTCTTAAGCAATAAGGACCGTCCATAATCAAGGTTGATAGGTGGAAGCAGATCAAAAGGTTTGGGAGGAGGAACTTCAAAAGGTCTTCCAGAAGCAGATAAATATCTTCACGAAGTCGAGAGGAACGAAGTAATTCTAGACCATTGGATCCAGAGGGCACATGGCAGAGATCCACGCAATTAGGGATAATTCAAAGGAAGAATACTCGAAGAGCTAAGAGACGAAGTAATATTGGTCATCCATAGAGACAAGACGCGTGGTGACAGATCAACACTTCATTAATTCGCAATCAGGAGAATCCGATTAGGGAGGAGAGAGGACACGTGAAGTCCAAACTCGTGAATTGATCACAATCGTTGATCGTGAGAGCAACGTGGACTGTATATTTGGTTCCGAAGTATTCGTTGATTCGGATATCGGGAAAGACGAGTAAGCAGCTCGCGAAAGTTTTGAAGCGCAAATTCTTGAATGGATATGGCCCATGGCCATAGTCCATGGTCACATCACGGAGGGGACCTAGCATAGAGATCTAGCATTGTTGGCGTTAATATTTGGAAAGTGCTAAGGAGAGGGTCCGTGGGTGCCACACAACCTGCGCCTGATAAAGAAGGACCTGTGATAGAGTTTCGGCTTATAGGAGGAATCTAAAGAGTCACTTTGACTCATATGTCAAATGATCCTAGACCGAGATGTCATGCATCCGTTTGGAGGGAAGGGGGTTTGCGTCAGGTATCCCAACTCCCACAAGAAAAATTCAGTCAAGATAAAATCTGACAGCATAACCTTACGCATACTAGACGTGATGTTTTATCCTCCTTAGCCATTCCTTTTATAGAGGTTTCTTAGTGACTAGTTTCCAAAACCCTCATTAAGTTATTTTTATTAAAAAATAATTAGTATAAACCTCCCCCGTACACATGTCACCCTATTCCTTAGTTGCACCAAAAATTCAATTAATTAATTTTTCCTATTTCCCTCACCCACTAAAAAGCATTCCTAAAAATGTTCCTTGGTGTCCCTTTATTCCCTTACATTACTTAAATGGTTGACGCCTTTATTAAAGCCTAGTTGAGTTTGCAATTAGAAAGTTCCAAATACTAGATTCCTTACTATTTTCCACATTCCCCTTTTTATTTAAGTTTCCCCATTTTATTTAAGTTCAGAATTAGCAAGTCTACATATAAACAACAATTTACCCTTTTAATAATTTAATCCTTCAATAAAATTTTACTTTAATTATTTAAGATTGAATTTTCTTTATCCCCCCTTTGTTAAATGTCCATTTAGTTTTTTTTTCACATGTCCTACTTAGACCTAGGTTTCAAATTCACTAGGCTCGGCAATAGTTTTTTTTTAGGGAAAAATATAATTATTATCTTTACTCACGCAAAATTCATTTTAAGGCTGACCAAGTCCTAAGGAGACATAGTTTTCTAGGCATTGATTTCTTTAACTTACCAGTGTTAACAAAAACATGGCATGCCCTTCAAGAGGCACTACATTCTCCAAGGGTGTCACTCGCTTTCTTTCCTGTTTTATTTACACGACGTGCCCTTCAAGACGCACTACGTGCTCCAAGGGTGCCACTCGCCTTTTGACTGATTTTGGTAGACGTCAAACCCCTGGAGCCAATACTTCATTAGGGGACCTTGTGGGAGACTAAGGGCCTATAAGGAATAAGGACCCTACCTTACTTCACACCATTAGAATCATCGTGAGTGACTATTACAATCTACCCTCACGACATCGTGGATCTCTCGAACTAGGTAATCATTAACCTATAGTTCGACCCACGGAGGGAGTGCTAGTATGTTGTGGCAGGGATGTTGCCACACCTCTCCCTCAATGTCTCTAGTTGTCATGAGTGACACCTTTACTCCAAATGTGAGTCTAGTTGGAAAGCTATCGTCATCCTGCATCCATCAACAAAACATGTCAACGATCAAAATCAGCATAATAATCTAGTAGCCATATGTCACACATGAAATATCAAAAAAATTCAAACCATAACAGTCCACCCCCTAACTAGATCCGGAGTCCAAGGAGGCCCATCAATGTCATCAACATCCTTATTCATTCCAAAGTCCTGCACACTCAAGAAAAACTAGTCAAAAGAACTTGTTGATATAAATATCATCAAATAACATATCTTCAAATCCACAAACATCATCATGCTCCATAATTGAATCATCAATCATATAGTGCTGGATCACTTGCACGCAAGTGTCCTCAAAGAATAAGTCCATTCAGGTGTGCGCAAGAGAGGGATGTTACATACACCCCCTCTTGTTTTAAACTTCATCTCAAAGTTTCATAGTATATAAGTTCCAAAATAAAATATATCACAATATCTATATGTCTAGCTATCAAACAAAAATGGAAACTACTGATGCATTTCATATCCGTCCTCCCAGGTCACCGAGTGCAGACTATAGTTGTCCCACTTGACCTTGACCTGATCTATTGTCTGATGATGTAGCCATCAAATGTGATGGCATAGAATGCATATTGGCTCTATCGTGAGCGCACCCTCATTCGATACTTGAAAGGAACTCATGTCAATCACATGTGTAGGATCACTAACATAATGTCTCAAAATAGATACCTGAAAAACATTGTGCATATGCCTCAAAGAATCAGGCAAGGCTAGTCGGTAGGCTATGGGCCCCTTCCTTTACACAACCTTGAAGGGTCCCACAATACTAGGAGATAGTTTATCACCCTTTCTAAACTTGATCAAACTCTTGTGTGGTTTCACCCACAAGAAGACTCGATCGCCAACTTCATAACTACAGTCGACATGATGCACATCGACATAACTCTTTTGTCGATCCTACACTTCTTTGATTTTTTATCTTATTTTTTGCATTTGATCTTCCATTTCTTGGATCCCTTATGGTCCCACCAGGACCCTATCCTCAAGCCGATCCCAACTCAAAGGCGTCTGACACAGTCTCCCGTAAAGAAACTTGAATGGCACCATCTTGATGGTGCTTTGATATCTGTTTTTATATGTAAATTCTACTAGTGGAAAGAATTATTCCCAACACTTATGCTGGTCCATCACATACATACACAACATATCATTCAAGATTTAGTTCGCTCACTCAATCTTCCCTTCTGTCTTAGGGAAATACGCGGTACTAAAGTTAAGTTGGGTTCCCAAGGCCTCTTGGAAACTAGTCCAAAATCGTCCTGTAAACATTGATCCACGATCGGATATGATCCTCTTAGGCACGCCATTCAACCTTACAATCTCGCTGATGAAAACTCTAGCTATGTCACATGCCTGATACGTCGTACGCACAGAAATAAAATGAGCACTCTTCATCAGAGTGTCCTTGTCATCAGTGGAAATCCAACAATGAAATCCATCGAAATGAATTCCCATTTCGAATCCAAAATAACGTGTGACTGTAGTAATCATGTCGAATGTCTATGTTCAGCCTTCACCTGTTGACATTCTAGATATCTTGCCACATAGTTGACTATGTTCGCCTTCATCTCTTCTAGAAGAATAAGGGTTTAAGGTCTGACCTCATCTTCATGACTCCTAGACGATCCATGTACACTACTCTATGAGCCTCGTTAAGGATCAAACTCCTCAACTTGTGGTTGGGCGGTACTTAAATCCGATTATTAAATATCAATAATTTGTCTTTGTCTATAGTAAATCTCTCAAAGTTTGGTACCATCATTGTGTTTTGTCCAATAAAATCCTTAACCTCTTTATACCACTCATCATCACATTGTAAAGTTAGAATATTTTCACGTAGATTCGTCTAAAGAGGTATTGCCAAAAATATGTGTGGTCTCCAACTCAACGCATCAATATGATGGGACTTGCCAAAAATCTTCCACAGTATTGGGTTCAGCTAATCCGGTTGCTCTGGCCCTCTCAACTAGGCAGTCACGCTGGTAATGTGGCTCTCCACATGTCCAGCACCTGATATTTGGTCCAGTACTCCTGGTACCCGAAGTATAAGTTGATGCCCCACTGGCCTAGAACCCTGGTCTGTTCTGTTGAATAGGGCTAAATTGTTGTTGTTGTGGTCGATGTTATTGCTGGTGTTGTGGTCCTTTGTAAGGAGTCTGTTGCTGAGGCGATGGTCATCATGGTGTAGTGAATGTGGATCCTATTGGAGTGCCTCTTTATCCTGGTGGATTCCTAGCCGGCGTTTGGTGTTGTTGCGCACCAGATGTCGCATGCCCTATTGGTCTCGCTGGAGTCCTGCTTTGACCCCCACTGATGAGCTCCTCCTTTGATATGAGCACCTTATGGACAACATCATGAAATGTTTGAGGCACCAGAATCCTCACTTTTTCACGAATGCTAAAACTAAGGTCGAACATGAACTTTTTGACCTTAAGTTTCTCGGTATTCAGGTGGGGATCATACCGAAGCAGCTCCATCAAATGGGCCTAGTACTCGGGCATTGTATGGCTGCCCTGTCGCAAGGTGTTGAACTCATTGAGTTGACGCTCAATGAATTCCTCCGACATATACCTATCCTGGAAATGTTCCTCGAATAGTTCCCATGACACATCTTCGATGACCATGTTCAATTGTGGAAGGAGTGTCTTCCACCATAGTAGACCGCTCCCCTTCAGTTGAAAGACCACTATGCGGGCCTTCATGTTGGAGGTATAGTCGCGAAGTACAAATAACATCGCCATATTCTCCAACCATGCCTCAGTGGTTACGTCGTCCGGGGCACCAAATAACTCATGAAACTTGACCTTCTCAAGTCCGTGGTGAATTCTACTAGTACCGATCAGAGCGCACGATGGACCCTCAAGAGGTGTTGACACCCTAGACCCATCTCTATCCAAACGGTTGATCAATGCCTCTGAAATCCTCTGAAAGGAACTCATCAGGCCAACAACATCACCCATAGCT
>JASDQU010685371.1:19775-38581 GCA_032191745.1 Picea mariana | reverse complement strand
CACAGAAGATACACAATACAAGAGAGACACAGATTTACGTGGTTCACCCAGTGTGGGCTACGTCCACCAGAGAAATTGCCAGGTCCTTTCTTTATTATTATCCAGCAAAATGAAGGGATACAACCTACAACAAAACCCGCTGTAACTTCCTCTTCTTTCTCTCACAGTCTCCTCTTTCAGAATACAATACTTTCCAACCTACATAGCCGCAATACATTTCCCTCATAAAAGAGGGTTGCCTTCTAGGGCAAAAAACCCTAACATAATCTCACCCCCACTTGCCCCCAGACCCCACAGAGGGGGTACCCCCCCTCTGCACTCCCCTGCGTGGAAGAGTGTACATACTTCTGGGGTGTAAATACTTCATGGGGTATAAACACGGCTGAAACTAAAAGACCTCTAAATCAGGAAGATAATCAAGCTCCACAACCAACATTTTGGAAGGGCTAGCTACACTTGAGTGAAAAGTTTTTAAAGTCATAGGACAAGTGTTTTTTTTTTCGAGACCATCATGTGAAACCACCCTCCATGAAAAAATATCTAGTGATTTAAAGTGAAATAAATTCAAAAAATTGTTGCAGCATAGGCACATATATATAATGTTTACACATATTTTCTTTGATGGGATCTTCATTTATAAGAATTCTTTTAGTGACCCTTTACATGATAACCACAACCAATTGACACAACTAGGAACCATTGTGAATACAAAATCACCTAAACATTCTTGTTTCCTTAAGGGACTTCCTTTGATACAGAGGAAGAATTCATAGTCTCACTATTTCTCCACTTATACCATCAACAACCCATCCCACTCACCCTTGGGTGCATCATTGTTAGGATCAACTATTCTTACATCATCATTGACAAACTCATTTCCTTCGGGATCTCCTTTAGGGAGCTCATCCTTTTCAGTTACAGGTCCTCATTAAACAATCCCAGTGGTAGGTGTACCATCATCACCACCTCCGCTACCACATAATGTTCCTAATTTATCATATGGCTAGTTAAAATATCCCATATTTGATGAATCTTACCAATTACCCCATCTTAAATGTCCTAGCTTGGACACCCATGCCAAAAGCACTCCCCTTGAACCTTCCAAAATTAAAGGGATGACTAGGTGAATATCCAACAAACAATATCACAACCTTTCAACTATGGTTCTCTTCTAACAACATAATGGATGATGCTATTTGTCTTAGTTTATTTCAAAGAATCCTCACCAGGATGTCTAACAAGTAATATGTTAATGAAGCAACAAGATCAGATGTAAAATTTGCATCATTAGCTAATGTATTCTTGGTGTTATTCTAGTTATCAGTTTTTCATGACATGGGATTGAAAATTCTTATTGATTTCTTAAAAATAACATCCACACACATCCTGGATCACATCCATGAGTGGTGTTGACAATGTAGCTTGTGTAAGATTGAAGTCAACGAAAAATCCTCTTGGATTAGTTTTTTAAATCCATCTCACCCTTGAATGCCAAAGACTTGGCCAACACCATGCCTTAGAAATAAGATAAGACCATTATCAAAACTCATGATTTTGACCTAATCTATGCCTAGTCAGGGTATTTATACACAATCATCCTATATGCACCTCACTCTCATCCATTTGAACAATAAACTATTGGTACATCTCACTCAGCTAATGAACTAATAAGATCCATGGGCCACATCAGTAACCCATATGCCCAACCATCCCCCCATGCCACATGTCATTATAGTAAGCATTGAAATAGAGGTAACACCTCTCAGAGTAATGATGAAAATTCATAAGGGAACCCTACATATGGGAATATGCCTTAAACCAATCCCATCAACCAACATGGTGGACCAATTCCATCGTACTCGGGGCCAAGAATGCCCCCCTATGAATCAAATATTTGCAACATGTGCATGGCTCCTCATGAAATAGTCAAAACTCTAGTGAAGGCATGTTCACATCCTACAACACATATAGTGTCCCTTCATAGGAAAATCCTCACTGCCCATTCCTTTGTCCAGTTTCAGAAACCATGATACCACCATCTACTAGATGGCATGCTAGTGTTAATTTTGTTCAAAATTCACTTGCTTAGTAATTTCAAGAATTTAAGAAATTGAACCTGGTGAATCCCTCAAAACCACAGAACAATGGAAAGAATAAAGGAATAAAATACAGCAAAACCTACCTTGAGGATCCAGGGGAAATGCCCCCAACCCACCCAACAGTTTTGGGGGAAATGATAACCTAGGAAACCATAACCAAAATTATGGTAACACCAACCAAACCAAATGAGGAAAAAATAATGGTCTTAGGACTCATTTCCTCGGTGAATTATGTGTTGAGTTTGGTCGCTACACTCACCATTTCCCCCATATTCCAAAGTAAAAATCGATAAAGGATATGATAACTAACCAAGGAACTAACCCCCCATAAGGGATATTTTCCCCGCAACCATTTTCTACACCATTGTAACCAATTGTCTTACAAAATCCCTTCCCTTAGAAGGAGTTTTTTTTGGAATATTGAGAGGGGGGGGTGAATCAATATCATGCAATATTTTACCAGTTTAAATTAGAACATGTAATCATTTACTTTATAAAAAATATATCATAAATATATCACAAGCAGTATCAAAAAATCATAACAAATAACCATAGATACACAGTACACCAGAATTTACGTGGAAACCCAAATGGGATAAAACCACATAATGCTTTCTTATATATCAAATATTACATTCATAGGAAGCACCAACTTCCAAATTCTCCAACACCAACTAGAAGGAGGAACCAACCCCTTGATTTATAAGTACCAAACTAAAGGAATCTCCAACTCCTAGAGTTCTAAAACACCAACCGAAAGGAGGCTATGACCCCTTGATTTACAGGAACCAACTTGAAGGAGAAAACACCCCCCTAATCTAATGGTACAAAAATTAAGGAAGCTCCAACTCTCTAATTTCTCTGACACCAACCGGAAGGAGGATACAACCCCCTTTTCTTTCCCTATTCTTCCACACTGAAATATAAGTGTAGACTCAAACTGTCACTACTAGTAATCAACCTATAACTTCCAGTGTCATCAACCAACCTATCATTGTCACATAAACCTATAACTGTCACTGTCACATCAAACAATCACTTTGATATCAACCATTCACCATCACTTTATTACATCAACCTGTACCTCATGATAAACCAATCATCCAACCTGTCACTGTGCTTGTCACTGCCTTCCATAACTTCATTTTTCATCTTCAATGGATTCATATCCCATCCATTGATATATTTTGGAAGGGCTAGTTACACTTGAGTGGAAGGTTGCTAGATCCATATGACAAGTCTTTTTTTTTCGAGACCATCATGTGAAACCCCCCTCCATGAAAAAATATCCAATGATTTAAAGTGAAATAAATTCAAAAAATTGTTGCAGCATATGCACATATATACCATGTTTACACATATTTTCTTTGATGGGATCTTCATTTATTAGAATTCTTTTAGTGACCCTTTACTTGATAATCACAACCAATTGACACAACTAGGAACCATTGTGAATCCAAAATCACCTAAACCTTTTTTTTTTCCTTAAGGGGCTTCCTTTGATACAAAGGAAGCATTCAGTCTCACTATTTCTCCAGTTAGACCATTCATGTAATATTTGCATCATTAGCTAATGTATTCTTGGTGTTTTTTTAGTTATCGGTTTTTCATAACATGGGATTGAAAATTCTTACTGATTTCTGACAAATAACATCTACACAAATATTGGATCACATCCATGAGTGGTGTTGAAAATGTAGCTTGTGTAATATTGAAGTCAAAGAAAATATCCTCTTGGATTAGTTTTTGAAATCCATCTCACCCTTGAATGCCAAAGACTTGGCCACCACCATGCCTCAAAAAGAAGATGAGACCATTCTCAAAACTCATGATTTTGACCTAATCTATGCCTAGTCAGGGTATGTATACACAATCATCCTATATGCACCTCACCCTCATTCCTTTAAACAAGAAACTCTTTGTAAATCTCACTCAACTAATGAACTAATAGGATCCATGGGCCACATCTATAACCCATATGTCCAACCATCCCCTTATGCCACCAGTCATTAGAGTAAGCATTGCAAAAGAGCTAGCACCTCTTAGAGTAATGATAACAATTCATAAGGGAAACCCACATATGGGCATATGTCTTAAACCACTCCCATCAACCGACATGGTGGACCAATTCCATCATACTCAAGTCCTAGGATGGCTCCCTATGAATCACATATTTGCAACATGTGCATGGCTCCTCATGAAATAGTCAAAACTGTAGTGAAGGCATGTTACATCCTACAACACATATAATGGCCCCTCATAGGACAATCCTTACTGCCCATTCCTTGGTCCATTTTTAGGAACCATGATACCACCATCTACTAGATGGCATGATAGTGTTAAATTTGTTCAACATTCACTTACTTAGTAATTTCAATATTTTAAGAAATCAAACCTGGTCATTCCCTCAAACCCACGGAATAATGAAAATAATAAAGGAAGAAAAAACAACAAAACCTACCTTAAGGAATCAGGGGAAATACCCCCAACGCACCCAAAAATGTTGGGGGGAATGATAACCTAGGAAAACATAAAAGCAATTATGGTAACAACAACTAAACCAAATGAGGAAAAAATAATGGTCTTAGGACTCATTTCCCCTGTGCATTATGTGTTGAGTTTGGTCACTACACTCACAATTTCCTCCATATTACAAAGTACAAATTGATGAAGGATATGATAACTAACCAACKAACTAACCCCCCATAAGGGATATTTTCCCCTCAAACATTTTATACACCATTGTAACCAATTTTCTTACACAACCCCTTCCCTTAGCAAGGAGTTATTGTTGGAATATTGAGAGGGGGGGTGAATCAATATTATGCAATATTTTGCCACTTTAAATCAAAACATGTAATCATTTACTTTATAAAAAATATATCATGAGGAGTATCAACAAATCATAACAAATAACCACAGATACACAATACACTAGAACTTATGTGGAAACCCAAATGTGAGAAAACCACATAATGATTTCTTATATATCAAATATTACATTCATAGGAAGCACCAACTTCCAAATTCTCCAAAACCAACTAGAAGGAGGAACCAACCCCCTAATTTACAAGCACCAAACTAAAGGAATCTCCAACTCCCATATTTCTCCAGCACCAACCGGAAGGAGGCTACGACCCCCTGATTTATAGGAACCAACTTGAAAGAGGCTATGACCCCCTAATTTATAGGCATCAACCTGAAGGAAGATCCAAATCCTTGAGTTATCCAACACCAACTAGAAGGAGGATACGACCCCCTTTCCTTGCCCCATCCCGTTGCCTTGAAATATAAGTGTAGACTCAAATTGTCACTACCACTGATCAACCTGTAACTTCCAGTGTCATCAACCAAACTGTCATTGTCACATCAACCTATCATTGTCACTTCACAACAACCAATCACTGTCACATCAATCATTCACCATCACTCTATCACATCAACCTGTACCTGATGATCAACAAATCATCCAACCTGTCATTGTCCTTGTCATCGTCACTGTTACTGATATATCATCATCTACTAACCATATCCAGATCCACTCACATGGATACCAAAACCATCACCAAACCATGTACATCAACCATCAACCATGTACATCAATCATCAACCCTGTACATCAACCATGTACCAAGACCTGTACCATACTATGTACATCAACCTGTACCATACCATGTACATCAACCTATACCATACCATGTACATCAACCATGTGTTGAAACTTGTACCATACCATGTACATCAAACTTTGATCATGCAGCTGAGTTGATACACAAGATTACATACTTGTAGCTCTTCCTCAACTCCATCAACAACAAAATAACATCTTCATCAAACTTTACCTTGGTCTCACGGGACTAGTTTTGGATTAGTCACAAACCCTAACTTTCAAGAATAATGACTCCGTACTTGTAATAAAAAAAGGTCTAAAATTTTAACCATAGATACTTTGATATCGTTTTTCCATCTCCTCAAAATTGCAGGGTTTGAAACATTTAAGACCAAAATTTATAGTGAAAATTGAAAACCTTTCTGAATTTTATCCTATTATGGAGAGTGAAATTGTACATCATGCCCCACGCTCAATATTTGATATTGATTCTGAAACTAACACAAAAGATACTACATAATTCTATATTTCCAATTAAATTGGGCTCACAGAAGTTGGATCCTCTATAAATAAGTTATGATTGTTTTACCTAGAACACTTGTTTGAGACTAGTTTAAGGACTAGCCAAAAACCCTATCTTCCATAGAGTGTATCTCCAAAAATATAATGACCCAAAAGATGAAATTTTTACCACATGTACCTTGGAATCTCTTCTCAATATCCTCCGATTTTACCTATATGATTCATTATATAAAACAATTTATAGAAAAAATGGTAAGATAACCAATAAATAACATAAATTAGAACACATAATCGCAAGACTTCATCCTCTATTGGAATTTCACCCTTCTTCCCTTCCTCTTCCATCTAAAATTCACCTAATATATCCTTGGTTACCTTAGATAAGAATCACTTACTCACTTAGATAGATATTCAATGAACTTTTATGTGTACAAATGAGATATTCTTAAAGGTGTATTTATACTTTTTCAAGTAACCTATTTCCTTAATGTTAGGGCTTCTTGAACTTTGTTGTTACAACCACTTTATCTTTTTATTAATGACTTACAACCAATTATGGGATTCTTAAACCTTCTTTATGGATTCCAACTTCATGAGAGCACATCTCCCTAACCGTGAGGAACTATGTGGCATATCACCTACCATTGGAAATGACATTACAAAGACTATCCATCTACGAGGGTTTCGTATACACTTGAAGTATTATTCAACCTAATTTTCCTTATTCAACATCAGGCATCATGACCACACCTATAGTATTCTTGTAGACTTATTCAAAGTGTCTTCCCATGAGGGCCATGCTTAAATTTATGCCATAAGGGGACCACTTTGGAGACTTCTTCAATTATACCCAATACTTCTAGAGGATTCTAAACTTCCTCTAGAGTTGGCAACAATGACAATCAATTTTCCAACAATCTCCCCTTTGGAATTA
Source organism: Picea mariana (assembly GCA_032191745.1). Classification (NCBI taxonomy): domain Eukaryota; kingdom Viridiplantae; phylum Streptophyta; class Pinopsida; order Pinales; family Pinaceae; genus Picea; species Picea mariana. The sequence goes on along the minus strand of JASDQU010685371.1, from coordinate 31,416 downwards.
ATGGAAACACTCATACTCCCCCTATCTACATGTTTTTGTTCTTTCTCTCCCTTTGACCTCAATGGAAAATGGTAACTCCTCCTGACAAAATGCTTTTGAACTTTCTCTCTTCTGGCACTTTTTTCCATTGCTGCTTCCTGATGAAGTAAATTGTCAACATACATAAAAAAATTTATATTAATATTCCTTTATTGTATCTGCACAAATGATTTCTCTTTCCTTGTCTTATTAGCAAAAAATGTGTAGATCACTGTGGAGGAGAAATTATTCCATGTTTATGTCAAATATGCTCAAATGTCTCTCTTGGTATAGGTTTAGTGAAGATGTCTACAATGTGTTCCTTTATCCCAATATACTCTACTTTGGAAAGAAGGATGAGATGCGAGGTCATATGCTTGAGGTAGAGTTGAATACCTTAGACCCTAAAAGTTTTGATAATATACAAGATTTTTTTACTAAATTTAAATATTTTCTATTGAGCTTGGGTGAATGTGGTATTGATAAGTCTACACAAGAGAAACACATTATTCTAACAATCTTGGCCAAGATAGGACCATAATACGTTGTATATGTCTCCAATTTCCATTATGGTGGATGTCTTTTTGGAACAAATTGGAAAATGCCTACGTTGGCTCAGCTCATTGAGTCTCTTACACAAGAGAAGACAAAACTCATACAGATGGGCCTCATGAAAGATCCCAAAGCACATGCACTCACCATGCATGATGGAAAAGGGTCATCCAAACATAACGAGAAGGAGGGATATTCCAAACCCTTTAATGATTCTTCAGGTTCCAAAGACTCTTCAGATTCCAAGAAGAAGAAGAAGGGAAAGAAGTGCACTTACTGCAATAAACTAAATCATGAAGAATCCACATGCATGAAGAAACAAATTGATCTTATGGCACAATCACTTTAGCAGAACAACCTTGGAAACTTCATTCCAGAGGGATTCAAGAAGCAGAAGGAAGAAGATCATGCTCCTAAGAAAGGTAATCATCATGCTCTGGTTGTAATTAATTCCTTATCTAATTCATGGACTATAGATTTTGGTGCATCCCATCATATGGCATCGAAAGATGAAGTTTTCTCTTCTTTGAGTCCATGCTCAAGACCCCCTATTCTCATGGGGGATGATACTCCAGTAGCAGTAGCAGGAGAAGGGAGAGTGGAACTCCACAATGGCAGTTTTGAGAATGTTCTACATGTTCGAAAGATTTCTATGAATCTACTCTCAGTTTATCAGATCACTCAGAAAGGTAAAAAGGTTGAATTTACATCAGATTCAATTTCAGTAATTGACATGCATGACAATTCCATCATTGCAATTGGTGAGGTGGATCACAAGTCAACGTTGTACAAATTCACTAAGTTTTTTGACGATGACTCCTCTATTCTACTTACACATAAGGAGATTACTTTGCATGAACCTCCAGTGCAACATGCATATACTCTGGTGCTTCCATCAGTTTCAGATATCATAGATGATTCCATACACTCATACTTTGTACATGGAAATAAGCAGGTAGTACAACCAGATAAGAAGCCAGCGACAGAGTTTCAACAGATGCCTAAGAAGGGACATACCACACTTCAGAAAGCATGCAACCTTGTAAGAAATACATTGAATTCGAGGAGGACTCGATCTCAACATGAGGATCCTTCTCATGTATTTACATCTTCAGAACCTACGATGCCCATGAATTGCTATATGGTTCAATCTACTAATACACAAACCTACAATAAGGCTATGGAAAATCCACTATGCCAAGCAGCCATGCAAGAGGAGCATGACTCTCTTCTAGAGAATTAGACTTGGCATTTGGTTCCACTTCCACCAAAAATGAATATTTTCAGGTGTAGATGGGTCCACAGGATCAAGAGGTACAAGGCTAGACAGGTTTCCAAAGGACTTCAACAAATCCATACAAATTTTTACATCTTCACTAAGACTTTCAGTGAGTAGAAGTTTCATACTTTGTGATATCATCTTGCAGTGAAGAACACAGTTTCCTAGCAGCTGCCATTTTCTTCTTTTGATACATTATATTTTGATGGGGGGTTTTGTTCCCACGTAGTTTTCCCTCTTTCCTCGCNCAATGGCAGTTTTGAGAATGTTCTACATGTTCGAAAGATTTCTATGAATCTACTCTCAGTTTATCGGATCACTCAGAAAGGTAAAAAGGTTGAATTTACATCAGATTCAATTTCAGTAATTGACATGCATGACAATTCCATCATTGCAATTGGTGAGGTGGATCACAAGTCAACGTTGTAAAAATTCACTAAGTTTTTTGACGATGACTCCTCTATTCTACTTACACATAAGGAGAGTACTTTGCATGAACCTCCAGTGCAACATGCATATACTCTGGTGCTTCCATCAGTTTCAGATATCATAGATGATTCCATACACTCATATTTTGTACATGGAAATAAGCAGGTAGTACAACCAGATAAGAAGCCAACGACAGAGTTTCAACATATGCCTAAGAAGGGACATACCACACTTGAGAAAGCATGCAACCTTGTAAGAAATACATTGGATTCGAGGAGGACTTGATCTCAACATGAGGAGCCTTCTCATGTATTTATAGCTTCAGAACCTACGATGCCCATGCATTGCTATATGGTTCAATCTACTAATACACAAACCTACAATAAGGCTATGGAAAATCCACTATGCCAAGCAGCCATGCAGGAGGAGCATGACTCTCTTCTAGAGAATTAGACTTGGCATTTGGTTCCACTTCCACCAAAAATGAATATTTTCAGGTGTAGATGGGTCCACAGGATCAAGAGGTACAAGGCTAGACAAGTTTCCAAAGGACTTCAACAAATCCATACAGATTTTTACATCTTCGCTAAGACTTTCAGTGAGTAGAAGTTTCATACTTTGTGATATCATCTTGCAGTGAAGAACACAGTTTCCTAGCAGCTGCCATTTTCTTCTTTTGATACATTATATTTTGATGGGGGGTTTTGTTCCCACGTAGTTTTCCCTCTTTCCTCGGTTTTATTCAGTGTTCATTAGTTGCATTGTACATGAGTACCTAAAATGGCCTAGTAGCCGTGACTCATTTTTTACTCCATAGTGATGTTCAGGGGGGTGTTGGATAAATTTCTATTTTCAGCACACTAGTTCAGTGGAAGTAACACTAGTTCAGTGGGATTTAACTGACTAGTTCTATTTTAGACTTTAATACTAGTTTAGTGGGAGTTAACTGACTAGTTCTATTTTAGAATTTCCAATCTTAGACCATCACTATTATGCATGCATTCATAATTATAGGATTTCATTGCCTATATGAGTGAATATCAATCACTCATTGATAAGATCATGATATACATTGATTATCATTATTCATTGTGTATCTCTCTTCCTTTTATTGATAAGCTTTGTTTGTGTATGCTTTATCTATGTCTCCTGTGCAGGTTTCCGTGAAACACTGAAAGGATGTACCTGCGTAGAACACTGTTATACTTCAAATCCAGGTGTCATTCGAAGTCTTTGATACCCATTTTTGAGTGAAAGGTATGAAACATGTTAGTGTACTCTGGCACCATCTCATCTTTTTTTGATGTAGAGTCATCCATCTCATGTACTGGTCATCATAGTGTCCAACATAGTAGAACTCCTCCATTGGGGAATATACAAAGGCCGACCAAGTGGGTTCTCTCTTAAAAGGTGTATATTCATCCACGCCGTACCTCTCCCAATAACCTTCCCACCAAGCTCTAACATGTGGAATGGATTTAAGGAGCACGAAGGTGATATTTTCCCTGTCGGAAATTTTTTCAGATGGAGTAATAAAATTCTATCATATTCAACCATTTTTTTAGAGCATTTGCATCTATTTGGCCTTAAAATAAGGGTATATCAAAATTGACTTGTACCTTGAAGGGTGATGCACCTCAAAATGGTTTCTTGTTGAAGATGCTTAGGATGCCACCATCGGTAGTCTTCGAAGGATATGAGAGAATTTCTCTATCGTCTCATTCCTATGTCACATGAGGGATTCCTTGAGCAACGTCATCAAATGATCTCCTTATTTTTCATCTCCTATTGCTTCCGCCTTCGAAGGTCGCTTGGGATAGCAAGAGAGGTTGTCCTCAAGAGAAACTAGCTCAAGACCCAAATATCTATACCTTGACCTTGTCCGGGACCTGATCTGAGAAATTACAAGGAGAAAATTGCTCTCATACCTCTAATCTGGATTATGCTGAGAAAAAAATGAGACAAAAAAAAAATATAGCAGAGAACAAAAAAATACCAGGAAACCTAACTTCTATTAATGAATAAGATAGAACAACATTGTAGAACACAAACTGGCAGAATGTGGTAGATTACCTTTAAAAAGAAACAGATGTTGGCTATGCTTCATTCACAACAAGATTTGCAAACACTCCATTTCTTGCTTAAAGAGAATTCTTCACCTCAATTATATATGAGAGAGTGAGAGGATAACAATTCCCATGATGTATGTAGAATAAATTAGTCTAATTTTATAAAATTCGAGAGGCATGTAAAACAATAGGACTTCCTGGGAGGTCACCCATACCAGTACTACTCTATCTTGAGCACGCTTAACTAGAAATATATAATGAGATTTGGTGTATTAACACTATGTTGTAAGTATGTACATAAGACCATTAGAAAATCATTACATGATGTCTATAATTAACAAATGAAAATGGAATTACATTCCATTCCCCATGAAAAGGGTGGTTACCATAGTTTATCAAAACCATAGGCTTGAAATGTTGATTCAGTGGAAAAGGTGGATGGCCACCGAGATCCACTTGGATCATAGATTTTACTGCACCTCAGTTCTAGTCTATTGTTTCCACACTTATACACAACTAACCCTATGGAATTGTAAACATAAACACACTGAGATTCCTAACTTATTCTAGCACAATGAAACATACAATAAGATCATAGATAAATCATTAATACACAAGAGACACAATATTTAGTTTCTGTAACTTTATCCAATTCTACGAATCTAAGGACCAAAACTGGTCCTCTCAAAGTTACCAAATATGAGGACAAAACTAGTCCTCTCAAAATTAAAAAATCTGAGGAAAACCTTATCCTCCAATATAAACAAGAAACCAAACCTCAACAATATTATGGAAATATTCTCTACCCACAAATATTTTGTAGACTACCTGTATGACCTGCTGTTATATACATGGATCCTCCATGGATGTCTCATATGACCTAGAAGTATCGTGTCTCTTAAGCTCATGTCTCGACTCCTCTACATGTCTTTCACTCATGAAAGATGTCTCTCTCCAAACTGAACTTGAGGCTAAACTCCCTGTGGATGACCATCTCTCCCTATGATCCAAATGACTCTCCTTGAGATCAATATCACTATGAGATCACATGATGCTCCTGAAAATTGACTCCCTCTGAGTTTGCACATCCTTTGTGGCCATATGCTCTATGTCCACTATCCTCTGCATAGTCTTGGGAGGATTCCCATCCCTCCTAGATCCTAAGGGATTACTCTCTCTAAACTTTGTCTCCCTCTAAGCCCGTACCACTGGTGGGGTCACATGCATCACAACTCGTTGAGCCACCTACTCCTACTCATTCGTCTCTCTACGCCTTCTAGTCACAACACTCATAGACTGACCCCTTAGCCTATAGAGGTTTCCATCCCTAACTTCAAGAACCATTGTTGATCTAAAGCTAGACTGTCTAGTCACAAACAATACCTATCCATATTGAAATGATACATTGTATCCCTTCCAATCAATCTATGATACTAAGAAGAAAATTCTCTTGATTTGTGGAACCCACAATACATATGACACTCTTGGTATCTTTGCTAACTCTAATTGAAACAATACGGTACTGGATTCTAGTATTGAATGTTTGGCTCCCATATCAAGATACACACACAAGTCTGAGCCAATCTTTGTGAGAGTGTCAAACAACTCTCTAGCACCTGTCATATGGAAGGATGCTCTGCTATCCATCAACCATCTCTCCCTACTGGAGATAGTACCTAAAATCTCAGAGACCATCAACATATCCCTCTGGAACCTGTCTGCAACCTCATCAACTGTTGTTGTTGAAATTTTTTTCTTTCTTCCTCTTCCCTTTTGGTGTGGAAATTTTGAAGCATAATGAAAAAAGTCATGAAATTCATAACATCTGATATTACTAATATCCTTCTTCCATCTTAGTTTTGGATATGATTCTCTATCAAGACATTTCCTTCTCCCTAACTAACCTCTTTTGTCTAGATAACCCCTTCTGCCCTTTCAAGTGTGGGTTGCAAGGGCATGGTTCTCATTGTTGCTACTCCTCACTACACCATCCATATCATCCTGATATGATAACCAAGTATCCTCCTGGATATAATCAGTCCATCATATTTCAAAGTATGGTAACCTATCGTGTGCACAGATCCCCTGCACAATTTTCCTAGTATCTAGGAAGACCTGTCTGTGCTACATTCACCAACTCAACATCATGCACTGTCTCACCAATGACTGTGAGTTGATCTTTGATCTGATTAATATTGATAAGATAACTAACAATTGTTCTCACTAGTCATCCTAACAATCTAAAGATGATGGTTCAAGTGCAACATCCTACCAATATTCTTGTTTTGGTAAAGACCCACCAAATAATCATACATATCCTTGGAATTTTCTTTCTTAGAAATGTGAAGAATAAAGTGGTCCTTCACGAACTCTAGAAATACCCACTTGTCCTTCACTTCCTTCTTCTTTTGAAATGTCAAATCTACTAGATCAGTTAGGATAAGAACCACATCCTCAGCATACTCCTTGAGGTCATTCTCTTCCAATATAAGGAGAACCCTTTCCTTCCAATCTTAGAAGTGTGTTTCCCCTTCCAAAATATCCTCAATATTCAATGTGTTCACCATCTTGACCTACTCAGAACAAGAACAAGATTTAGTACAACACTCTTCTAGTGTTGTAGACAATGAACTATCTCAAGATAATCCCCTTATCTTCAAATCCCAAGCTCTAATACCATGTTATATTTTATTGCACCTTAGGTCTGGTCTATTGTTTCTGCATTTATACACAATTAACCCAATTGAACTGTAAACATAAACACACTGAGGTGCCTAATTTATTTTAGAACAACGGAACATACAATAAGATTAGAGATAAATCATCAATAAAAAAGAAACACAATATTTATTTTCTTAACTTTATCCAATTCTCCAAATATGAGGACCAAAACTAGTCCTCTCAATGTTACCAAATCTGAGGACAAAACTAGTCCTCTCAAAATTACCAAATTTGAGGAAAACCTTGTCCTCCAATTTACAAACAAGAAAAGAAACCTTAAAAATATTATGGAAATATCCTTTTCCCATAAATCTACAATAGACTGCCTATACGACTTGTTGAGGTCACCTGGAATTAGCTTGTACGGACATGCCCCTTCTTAGAAGAGCTTGTATGAATGTATGTGATTGTTCCTTCAACAACCAACATACGTATGTGAATGTTCCCACTGCAACCTACTTACATGCGAAAAATTGTATGGACACTTCGTATGGATCACTCCACTTTGTACAATATCTTCCTTGTGAGGTTGTCTCTCTCTTCCACACACGAGGTGTGCCTTTCCCTACAAAGAACAAAAAATAGAGTGTCATCAACCTTAGGCCATATTTGCCACCCTAGAAGAATTTTCCTTTGCTTAAATCACCAAGCCTCCTAGCACAAGTGCAACGTCACTTATGCTAACTCCATTCTTCTATGATGATGCAATGAGATGTCACAATGACATCTCTCCTTTATATGCAATCCCTGGGGTTTAATATAGAAGCCCCTCCACAATTCAACATCAAATTAGGCTTTTTTTGTGGGTGTGAAGCCCCAACACAAGCCCACAATGCCCATCACCAAACCCATGAAGCCCCCAACCAAATCCAAGGGGATTTTCACCAAAATGAAAGGATAATATGGTGCCAAAAAAGACTCCCACATGCATGAAACCTTGGTCTCTTGTGGGAATTCCTCCCGAGGCTTCAAAAAGCAACAACAATCAATAGTGAGAATTATTTGAACTTTATGGTTGATTTATCTTGAGAAGGCTATCGAAATTGTCAGTCCCTATAGAATGATGAATTAGGCTCGACGGTGACAAGAGCAAGTAACTTGGCTTTCTAGTCTAGGGTTAGAAGGAACTGGCTCGTGTTCTCAATTTGTCCCCAATTTTAAAACAAACTTAGATATATTTCATTACCTATCTTTTAATTATGTTTCTACTACTAATGAATATCAATTACTACATTAGGGTATAGCTGTAACTTTACATTCTGGTTATAATGAAATAGATATATGTATTTTATTTAATTACATTATTTCTTAATAACAACTAAAGAAATTGTAGTAAAATGTTTTCTATTATAAAAAAAAACACTTTTAGTAGATACTGCAGCAAAGAATATTACCTTAGCATTCATTTATTACAGCTACAAAAAAAAAAATATTTATGTATAATCATTTATTGCATACAAGTGAAATTTATTGTGTATTCAAATGTAGTTGATTGAATACAAACATAACTCTTTTGTGTAATAGACAATGCTCAATATTGTTACAATAATACAAAACCAAAGAGAGGAAACATTTGTTTCTCAAACTAAACTAGAACCATGCATTACTGGTAGTTCTAGTAAGCATAAACCTTGTTATTATAGAATATCGGTTAGAGATAAATAGATCTTAATTTGAAAGTAACATTATTTCTAGTTGTATTTTTCTGTAATAAATAAGGAAAAAGATTCTTGAAAACAAAACCATGGTGTTTAACACAAAGATCACAAGTAGACAATCCTTTTCCAAAACCAAATTAATATATGTGCACGGATAAACCAATTAAATAAATATAAACAAATATTTGGGTTACATAGTAAGATAATAAATCTTGTGTGCAAGAAGGAATATTACACTCTTTTGTAAACAAAGAAGACCCATGACGCCCCTAGTTGTCACCCGTTATTACCAGTCGTAAAACCTAATCTTGAAAGCCAAGAAACTTAAACAAAAAATATATTTAATAATGTTGGGAGGATGTTGACAATGACAAGTAAGTATATTATTATAAATCTTTAAACTAAAACAAATATTGGTAACCCTGATAACCAGACTTGAGAGCTCAATCAATTCCTGGTAAAAATGATATGAACTGAGTTAAAAATTTGTAAAGGATTTAACACCGTAATGATTTCACAGTTTACAGAGGAGAGGCGAGTTCATCGTTACCTCTTCAACTTGGCAGAATATTAATAACGCCACGGTGAAATTTAGATACCTCTTTTCCTCCAGGTATAAAACTTAACTCAAGGAATGAGAAAACGGGTTCTCTTTAGTTACGAGCTGTAGTACCTTGGTTGTTGCGATCCCGAGTGAACTCGAGCTCGTGCTCAAAAGGCCATTGTGTCTCCCCTGCAAGTGAACCAAACATAAAATGTTAAGCAGAGAAACACTCGAAGATATAACATCATAAAAAATCATTGCTTCAAAAATAAACCCACACTGTTATCTTGTATACTTGGTAAACTATCATTGGAAGAAAACTTGTAGTTGGATTCTTGGGTTTCCATTTGGATTAACCATTGGAAACTTTCTTGTGCATTCAAATCAACAACAACCCATTACTAAATAGCAGAGATAACAATGTATTGATATATAAATAAAGAGAAAACTAGAGATGAAGAATGAAAGCATTACCTTTGCAAGTACATAGTCAACCAATAACGATGGCTAAGGTTGTCTTCGAGGCCATACCCAACCTACTCAAACTTTTTATAATCACAACGATGGATGATTTGTTAACGATGAAACTAGTAAATGAAATTAAGACTCTATAAATCACAAGCTATTAATCAACGAAGAATGAAATAAATATTACCTCTGAACTACACAATTTTTTACCAACATGAGCGAGTATAGCTCTATATCTACAAATGAACAGTTATAAAACCCTCGAATGATCAGAGAGAACGAATCCTTCGGCTCTATGCTCCACCTGGTCGATTTGACACAATTAACAAAGGATTGAGTGGGATCTCAATTTTCCATGCATCGATTAAGAGCTTTCTTGTACTGTCAGACATAACAACTAGAAATTAATGGCAGCAAGCCTGATCGTGACTTAACTAAAAGTTAATAAAACATTATTTATAACTCAAATTTAAGGATGGATAAGCTATGAGTTAGAATTAACATCATTAATTTATGATTGGAGTGGTGTACAGGTACTATTAGAGTGGCCTTTGCATGGAAGAAAATCTGTCTGTAGTAACATTATAGTTATGCCACCATTGTGACGGTGCATCCAAATTCGTGTTTTATTATGTTATTTCTACTTCTATAAACTCTAATCCATTCATATTTACATATGAAATATGTAGTCAATTTATACCAACCCTAATTCATATTTTCATCCCCTCCCATGTACATCCCACACATTAAACTCTAATCCATTCATATTTACATATGAAACATGTAGTCAACTTATACCAACCCTAATTCATATTTTCATCCCCTCCCATGTACATCCCACACATTAGCATACAAAACTTTTAATTGTTCATATTTACATATGAAACATGTAGTCAACTTATACCGACCCTAATTCATATTTTCATCCCCTCCCATGTACATCCCACACATTAACATACAAACATTAACATACAAAACTTTTAATTTACTATTAAAAGATAATTGCATATTCATAATAATACTTTAAAATAATAATACTTTAAATGATTCAAAAATTAAGAATTAAGTTTCAGGGAAATATTTATGGAAATATTCATCCCCTCCCATGTACATCCCACATATTAATATACAAAACTTTTAATAGATAATTAAAAGATAATTGCATATTCATAATAATACTTTAAATGATTCAAAAAGTAAGAATTAGGTTTCATGGGATATTTATGGAGATATTTCTCATAGGAGATTTTAGGATTTGTGTTATGGATGTAAACCCTAGAGAATAACATGATGTTGAATATTATCATGGTTATTATAGCTCTTGTTGTAGCACTAGGATTTCTACCCTAGTAGAAGACATGGAGAACTATTTTTTATTTAATTAAATATAATTCCCACATATGGACGTGTCACTTCTTTTATTATATTCCATACAAAAATGAAAATATGCAAAGTGGGTATTGAGATGTTGGTTGTATCCTAACATTACAAGCTTGAAATGTCCTTCAATATTCATTGAAATGGAGTCTTCAATTGTAATGGAGTATCATTTTTAACATAGTGATCCACATATCCTTAAATTGCATCAAAAATTTCTTATCTAGTCATGGTACATTCTTAATATTGAATAGAAAGAATGTAAATCATGAGACTAATCATGCTCAAAGTATATTTTTTCTCTAAATGAGGTTATTAGGAGCATGGAAATAAATAATCCTTGGAATTTCTATCTTTATTTATAAGTGGTAAAATAAATGATAGACTTTAGAGATCCCCACCACATAAACTAACATATAAATTTGAATGTTTCAATATATATGGTTCTTTGACATATAGAACTATAGTTTTGTGATATTTATTACAAGTATAGTATAGTATAGTATATATATATATATATATATAT
>JASDQU010685371.1:0-14596 GCA_032191745.1 Picea mariana | reverse complement strand
ATATTTCCTTTAAGTATTGGGACATTACCAATGCTATATTTTTCCTTATTTCCCACCATATAGTTCATAAGAAAAATGTTTTAATCTCTACATGTCAACCACCATTCTCCCAAATATGTGCTCCATGCTATCGTGAATGTATTGGCTCAATGAAAATCCACTACACTTGAGGCATGTCCCATCTAAATAAGAATTTTCATAATAGTTTTATTTGTCAAGCCTTAAATACATGATGCTATGAATAAAGTCTCTTGATGAAATTGGAATTGGTATGGCCAAGCATTCCTTCAAATTGTTAGAATAAAAACTGTGATGGATGTGTATATATGTGTCATAGTAATAACAAAATTTTATGTGGTATCTACAACAACATGTGTTACAAGTTGTGCATATTCTAACATTCCAGGGTTTGTACTTATAAAAATACATTTGTCATAGGTTCATGGTCACTAAAACGTCAAGAAAGTTTTTAATGTGGGGTTTATGGTCACTACAAGCTCTTCTCAAATTTAGCATATACTTCTGATTTAATGAAGGATTGGTATTTTAATACCAAAAGATATGCAATAGTCCCATAAAAATTGCAATTAACTTCATGTTGGAGTGAGGAAACTTAACAACAAAGGAATGATAATCTATTTGACTTGGTATTTTGAGGATTTATCTCCTAATAGAGTAATTTCAAAGGATTTTGGAACTTACTTTAAAAATTTTAAATGTGTGTCAGAAAGTGGTGTTTCCTTGTGGTCTTCTTTACAATCGATTCTAACAATACACTATGGGTCACATTTTGGTATTTTGAATGAGTATTCTTTCCAATTATATTAAAAATAGCCCAAATATTTATAACAACATGATTAGTGGTGTTTGAACTTTTAGCTATCCTTTATGCCTAAAATTTTCCTAACAATAGAGGAAGAGTGTGATTTTTAACAAATCTAAAATAACTAACATTCAAATGCATCATTTTTCTATTAAAAATAATATTAATATTTTTTTTTCACTTCAAATCATTAGTTATTTTAGGTAACTTACCTTCAAGGATATCTAGGGAAATTTAATCCACATGAACATGTCTAGGATTTATTCATTGGGAACTACATAGATGAGGTAAGGAATGTGGAATGTAAGTTTGGAACCCATCACCATGACATTGTAGAAATTCACCAAGTGATCATCACACTTCATTCACTTGATTGTTATTATAAGTTATGAGTGCACTAGACATGACTGTGGTTAGTATGATTAACATCTAATTGATCAAAATAATCTTACAAGAAAGGAGCCTCTTCATTTGAAGTTTGTACAAAATTTGACTATCTAATTTCTCCCTCTATATTATAATGGACATTGTGCAAGATTTACATGATTTCTTCAACCAGATCATTATTTATTGGTGGAACATTGGTTGGATGTTGAATTTATGTTTAAATTAGAATGTCCTCCTTGGATGAATCCACTTCACCTATGGTGATGACGTGTAGATAACTATTACATTTGTTGTGCAAGGAACTAGGATCATGTCTCAACTAGAACTATGAAAAACACCTAAAAATCATGACATGGTCCCTCTCTAGGGAGTATTGGGAATTCAATTTGAATATGGGCACCATTATGAGGACTTGGGAATCATGGATGGGTCTTACGTCCATGGCCATAGTTTTTTGGAGGGAAATAAAAACCTCGATCCCTGAACATAGATTCTTATTCTTAAGCACCATGAACACATCATCATATCATCATGAAGGACAATGGATGGTTCACTGGGCCTTCTAATGTACCCAACCACCTTTTTTCTTGTTGGGATGGTGGGGCATTGAGAGATTTCCTCAATTTCCCATAAATCCACCACAATTAATCACAACACTAACACCGTCGTTCTCTTTCCTATTATATAATTCCTTATGTATGTAAAATGACTAACAAACTCAAGAATTCACATTAAAGTATTCAAAATTAAACATGTAGAGAATTCATTAAACAAACATAACATTAAAGCAGTGCAACAAGCAACATAAACTCATGATAAAAAATTATACTAGATACTTATATTTTCAAAGAAAGGTTACACAACTCCCTACACATGTGGGACACTCTTCCCATCCATAGAAACTATTGCACGAGTTCTTTCTACAACATGCCACCCCAAATTCAAGGATATGAGTCCACAAGGATGAATATGATTCATATGGACAACTATAGTCCACTCTATAAAACCAATTACCTAATTATTTCACATTTGTTCACTCACCTAACCATCCCAAATAACCATATCTCTTTCCCCCTTTTGTCTGAACAACATAAAGAGTGGATCCCCTTCTCTGAAATGTAGTCCCTCAAGCTATCACACCTCTTCCCTAGGCTCTAGCACAGACTAGCCAAAAAAATATGAATGATGGGATCTGTATGGATTCTCAATGGAAATTTTACAACATAATTATTTATATGAAAACTCAGCCCTCAAACACATGCATAACAACCTATCTCTCTTTATGTTTTTCCCCTTGTTTTAGACATGGGAAAATTCTCTAGGATAATTCTAAAATCCATTCGAATTCCCCTTGAACCAAGGATTAACTATACATATTCTCAACTTGCCACTTGGAACTCAAGGAAGTCTTCCCAACTGCCCTGGCATGCATTCCAAGGTTGATATGTCTTTTACATAAGCTAAGGTATAGGACTTTGGGATACAATAAAGTAACACTTTTTTGGGTTTGGCTCATTTAACCCCCATTTAGCACCCTCTAATTCCTCTATCATGGAATCATATCCTCCCATCATTTTAGTATCCCTCGTCTTACAACAAGTGATGTTTTTTATTTATTCATAACTTTGATTGGCATCATTTACATCCTTGGCCATCAACCAAACTGTTAAACTCACATCCTAAATCACATATATACATTACATTACAAATAATGCGATTAAAAATGGGGTGTTACATTCCCCTCCCCCTTATTTTTACACTAAACTTGGTACACATCACCTTAAAGATATACGTACATACATACATATATACATCAAAATCTCAAAATAGTTTCCGGTATGCTTCCTGCATTGCATCTTCTAGCTCTCACTTCACTTCTTTAGAGCTTTAACATGTCCATTGGACTTTACTTGTCCTATGCCTTTGTTCTTGAGCATACCATTTCCTTCTAGATGTAGCTAGTATTTAATTTCTTCTTCCTTTGGAATACACCATTCCTTGGTGTTCTTCTTTGTAGGTACTTAATTCATGTCTTTGTTTTCTAGTTGTTCCCATAACCATCAAGAAAAAAATACATGTTATAGCTGTATTATTATGTATCAATTATCTTATTCACAAAAATTCCCAATTCCACAATATAAGTATGTATTTAAAAATACATATGAAATCTTAATTTGATACTTATCTTCATGGCCATTTCTCTACTTCACAAGTTGTCATGGAATTTTTTTTATCTTACTGTTCTTTTAGACATGACCTTCTTGATTTAAGCCATCATACCAAATGCATTTTTCTACAACAATTCATTCATGTAAGTTACATCTTCCTTGTTTAACTCATCTTTTCAGGATCATGCATCCCCTTCATTGTTGAAAAGTCCCTTAGGAAATCCATATTGCCAAGGTTTTAATGTGCAAAGAGAGCACCAACTTTCTACTAGGCATCCACTTAATTCCTAATCAATAACCTTTGACAACTATAGGGTTCCATTGGTCTTATTTCTTATATTTCTTTCTGTCATCCATCATCAATTCTATTATTGTATCTCCCAATAGAGATTTCATGTACTCCATTTGAGTATGACTACTTTGACATGAAATTATTTCACTGCATCCACAAAAACAACTCTTGAAATGATCTCAAATTCATGAGTGAGTAGCAATTTCATCATTTCGTCTATTAACATATTAATTTTAATGAACTAAAACATAAATATGCATTCACACATTATATTCAAATAATGCAACCAAAAATATATATCATCATGCATGTGTGCATATCCACAACTTGCACGCTTTCACAATTTAACCATGCATACCTACTCAATGCATCCTTGCATTGATTTCAGAATACCACATCCTTGTATCATGTATTCCACCATGATGAGTTGGAAGTTCTATCCAATTCCTCGACACATCATCGAGCCATCTCCCCAATACTTGCTTGACCATTTCGACACCTTTCTCTTTAGCTGAACACAATACCCCATGTTCTTAGTGTTGGAAATAAGGTTGTAGTCCAGGAAATTAATGCAATTGGGGAGACCATTGGAAACTTGTGGAGTGCTATAGAATTTCCATATCCAAGAGCATTATGGCCTCACACATGGAGAGATTTGTTGGAATTCATTTCTATATCATGATTATATCTCTTGACAAACCTTGATTATTAACTCATAACAAAGAAAACATGATGAGACATTTATTTCACATGAATGGATTCACAAGTTAAACACATTTTATATACCAAAGGTTTTCCACGTTTACCACACTAGTGGAATATCATTCTCATAGACGCATTTGAATCATATAACACATCAATTCATATATTAAATCATGACTCTTGGGAATTTGTACCTAAATTCCCTTCAACATTTATGCAACATAAGCATACCAATCCATACCTACATGAGTTCCATCAACTTATTTTATGCTACCTAATCAAATGGTATTTTTTAGAGGCTCATAGTTTCCCTCACCAACCTATTGATTAGAATTTTTTTGTCCTCATACTTCTTCATATTCTTGGTTGTCATATATAGTAGCATTATCAACATATTCAACAATGCTATCAACCATTTCCTGGTTACATAACAATCCTTAAGCACTTCCAATCATCATCTTTGTTGCATATATAACAACATACTACTCTTAGTCTCTAAGCCTATTATATGAACTCAATATGTCCTATATGCACTCTGCATTACTACTATGCTCTTTAGTGCATAGTCTTTTTTCTTGAATGAATTATGCATTTTTTCCAATTGATTTCCATCTTGGTTATCATAATTGATTTTTCCCATCTAACTCCAATGTTTGGGAACATGTTTCTAATACACACTACCTCACGGTTCATAACAACTTCACTCTTACATTTTTATTCTCTCTAAAATGAGATAAAATTATATTTTTTTGGGCTCTCCATAAATGGACCTAAGAAATGTTCATAAGCAATATTGAATGATGTCATTTATTGATCCAAACTAGTCACAATATAAGTATCCAACCAATATAATTTTAGTACTTTTGTTGTATTGTAGACACCAATATATTGCTTTAATGCATTTCAATGACATCTTAGTAACCTTCCAATGAATTAATTTTTTTTTTCTATCATGTACCTCAACATTGTGTCAATGATTTTTTTTTTTAATGCTTTGTTGGATAATAGTTAGAATAAAAATTCTCAATACTTATTTTTATAGAAAAGTTCTCATAAAAATCCATGCTTTATTTTTGTCCAATTACATGCTAGGGATTATTTGAGGATTTATAATTTTGCAATCCTATATTCTAATTTTATTGAATGTTTTGTTGGCATAATAGTTGAATTGATATAGAGAAAAATTCTTAATTTTATTTATTTTTTGTCAAAATTCTATCCCAAGATAGTAATGAAATAACACATGGTCTATCATTTTATGTTTGCAATCTCATGCCATTTCCTCTTGTAAAGATCAAATCATTTGTATAAAAAAATATTTAAAATATTTTATAATTTATTATTCTTTTTACATATAAATTTAGACTAGTTTGTCATAAATTTTATGAATACCTTAAACATGTTGAAATTTGTAGGAAAAAAAAATACTAAGTCACAATGCACTTTGATAATCACGCCTAACTTTGAACTTAAGTTTCTCATCAATTTTATGAATGCCTAAAACATGTTAAAATTTGTAGGAAAAAAAAATACTAAATCACATTGCACTTTGATAATCACACCCAACTTATTAAATAACATTAATACCACTTAGATATTTTGATATGCAATAATCTATTCATTCTACCAATATAACACAATTTGTTTCTTCTATACATTGATACTAACTTTACTAATATGCACTAGTCTCAAATGACAACCAATGTGGGGAAGGTATATTCATATTCAGAATGAGAAAGTTAAGTAATGAGATTGCACACCAGAATCAAATGACACCCAATGCATCAAGGTGTCATTTAGGTGGGTAAGGTTCATGAATGCGAAAGCTAAGTAATGAGATTTCTTCCATTGTCATAAATATTTCACCTCCAAACTGAAAACACATTTTTTTCATGTCTTGTTATGTGTATGCTGAATAACTAAAAGTGAGAAGACATTTGCATTGTGAAACAAATGTCCCATAAATTATATCCATGGAAAATACCAATACCCTGTGAATTATGAATATGCCATTGTAGAGAAACCAGCATATTGTAAAACAAATTTCCCATAAATTATATCCATGGAAAATACCAATACCCTATGAAGGATGCCATTGTAGAGAAACCAGCATATAAATGCTTAATTTTGTCTATCTCTGTATTTCTCAATGGTATACTTTGACAATATTATATTGTATATTTGAGAATGTTATCTACGAGTGTCCGTATTGCTAGTACAAGTTTGGTATAAGCGAACGCACTCCTCAAAACGGTTTATAATGGTTAACTGTAGTTTTTGTAAACTTGGTCATTGGTCACCAATGAAAAAGGGATAAAACCAGCCAATTACCATTAAAAAAAGGGTAATCTTTTGGCTAAAGCAGTTCACTTTCATGGTTAAGCCCGTTTGATGTTTGTCACATATAATTATCACATGCGTAATACCGGTTTCATCAGCACGAAACTGATGGTGCACTTTTGGATTCAGATTTTCAGCGCATTTGGATTGATAGATCGAAATTGGTGTTCCTATTTCTTTCGAATAGAGACATTGATTTCAGGCCATACAACGCCACACTCGAACAGTTTCACCACCGGAACAACCATGCCTATAAGATATATGTATTATATATCTTATAAATCAATATGTATTATATATATATATAATACACTAGTCTACATCCATTTTAATACATAAGATCAAATTTATTAATATGTAATAAATTTTAATTTATATGTTATTATCTAAATATGTAAATAGCTAATAACATTACATTTCTTTCATACTTAACTGTAAAGCACCTAGCTACTCTAAATACAATAATATACACATTACTATTTTAAATATCTTAAATATTTCTCATGTATAAAAATACATAATATACACATTATAATTTTAAATCTTTTAGAATATTTATCATTTTTAGTGGAACAATAAACCCTTTCCTTTATAGTTGGATAACTTTCTTATATTCATTCTCACCTTCCCACAATTTATTCTATGACTATTCATATTCTTTCTCTTTGATTATCTTGATTACTATTCGTATTCATATTCTTCTTCATTTTCATATGACTCTTTATCTTCTACTTTTATTTTACATTCACCACTTCATTTATCTCTCACATTGTTCCTTTTACCTTACATTCACCACTTAACTTTTCTTTGATATTGTTTCGTCCATCTTACATTCATCATTTCACTTATCTTTTACATTTTTTCTTCATGCTTTAGATCTCTCACCTTTTTTCCTTTATTTTAATCCTCTTTACATAATGTTATTTTATATTAATTTATGTTTCTATACATATATTTCAAATAATTTTTAGTATATTTCTTTATTTTATAATACAATTTTAAATTTATATTTAAATTTAATAAAAAATAATTCTTTTATGTTTTTTCTAATCCTCTTTTATTTCACACATAATGTTATTTTATATTAATTTATATTTTTCTATATATTTCAAATAATTTTTAATACATTTTTTTATTTTATATTACAATTTTAAGTTTATACTAAAATTTAATATAAACTTCTATAATATCAAATATTTATTAATTCTTTTATGTTTTTACTTTTATTCTAATCATTTTTTACTTTTTCATACATGTTATTTTCTATACATAAACAATACTATTTTCACACTCCTTTGTTTGATTTTCCATAGATAAATCATACTGTTTTCACACTCCTTTGTACATCAATAATCATACTGTTTTCACACTCCTTTGTACATCAATGTGTTGTAAGTTCTACTTTGACTTATGTCTAAATCGACTTTCATCATTTTATATATATTGCAAATTATTTTTAAAGTGTTTCTTTATTTTATGTTATAATTTTAATGGAGTTTTGTATGATATTAAAAATTTATCTAATCAAGTTAAATATATATATAATACATATTGATTTGTATAACTTCAAAGTTATATTGAAATGGATATTGAAATTTTGATGAATTTTTTGTTTTTATTTTTTTTTCTAATATCATAATTATCATAATATTTGAATATACTAAATAAAAGTTATAGAAAAAAATGGTAAGATGATTCTTTTGAAAGTGTATATTCAAGGATCATCTACTTTGATACTAAATGTTATAATCTCAATATTTTAAATAAAATTGGAATATACATAATGTACATCAAGTGTGTGAGTGTGAAACACAATTTCAAATTTTACTATAGAGATGACTTATACAACAATATTTTATATACATATTCTCACTCATTGTACATTCAAATCCATTATTATGGTAACCCCTATTACATATACATTTAATCCTAAATATACCTTCATGGTGGTCGTAACAAAATATATGTTTTACATTGCTTCTATCATAATTTATGAATATAAGCTCTATTTCAATGACATTGTTCCTCTAAATATTTGTTATACATATTTTTTTGACTTCTTACTTTGTCTTGTCATGCAATTTTGTTCTTATATACTTAATTTTTTTATAATTTCACTACATCATAGGGACATAACACATCTACCACACACTTTTTTAATAAAGACTATTTTTTTATCTATATGTTAGATTTCAAAGAGGAACATGAAGTTGGAACTCAAATATGGGAAGTTCATGATGAAATGCAATGACAAAATATCTACCATACACCATTGTAATAAAGACTATTTTGTTATCTATATGTTAGATTTCAAAGAGGAAGATGAAGTTGGAACTTAAATATGGGAAGTTCATGATGAAATGCAATGATAAAATATCTATCAAACACCATTGTAATAAAGACTATTTTGTTATCTATATGTTAGATTTCAAAGAGGAACATGAAGTTGGAACTTAAATATGAGAAGTTCATGATGAAATGCAATGATAGTACAGATCTATTAATCAAGAAGACTACAAAGGTGGAGATTTTGATGTAAAGATTTTTTCAAGGTTTACACATGTGCACAAACACACATTTTTCAACTAATTAATTTTTGGTCTTAAAAACTTTCTTTTAAATTATACCTTCTTCTTTAAGTTCCACTTTAAATTCCATCTAATAATCCAAGTGTATCTTACTATGTTTTTTCCTTTAATGAATTATTGCATTTTTTGCTAATTGAATTGCACTTTATTATTATTATTTTTTTTCATATATAATTTTTTTGTCAAAAATATTCTATCCATAATATGTGATAATCATTATACTCTTAGATTCTACTTCTATTGAAAATGATGTAAGATTGTATATTTTTTTGTCTTTCCAACTAATTATAGTTGAACCCATGAAAATAGATTAAGATGTGGATTTCTATGATTTGTGCATCCAATCCAATAGGAATACAACTCTCAAATAATTTGACTCTAGATTATTGTTAGTTTGATGTATTTCAATAGTTTCTTAGTAACTGTCAAATGAAATAGTTTTAGTTATCTCAACACTACACCAACTAGATGGTTGATGTTTGGTTGAGTAATCATTAAGTAAATTAAAATTTTCAATAGTTATTTTATAGAAAATGTTTATAGGATTCCTACATCATCATTCTTCAATCGTGTGCTTAAATTAATTTGAGGTCAGAAATTCCATGCTCATAAAATCTTGTAAGGATGAAATCATCAACATAAATAAATATGGGAACAACTTCCGTATTATTGTATTTTTCACCTGTATATTTGAATTTAAGTTATTCTAAGTGCTAGTGCTATGAACATTCCCATAATGTGTTTTTCTAACTAAATAGACTATTAAACCAATATTTACCATGACCAATAAATTGACAATTTCAGCCCTAATATATTCCATTGAATCCACATGAAAAATGTCATGTGGGTGGAGTTGATCACACTAATTGTGGATAAACTTCTATGTTTTTGCTAATATGATAAAACACATTTGCACAGTATAACATCCAACATCTGTACCTTTTTTTTTGTTATTTCTAGTACTACCCTTTAAGGAAATATTATTCTCTTTAATGATAATCCTTTATATAAACTTAGCAAATTTACGTTTAAGTAGAATATTTTAAAGATATAAAAAATTGTTTGTAGTCTTACAATACTATAACTAAAATTGGCTTTATTGGAGTTGTGTTAGATATTAATTGTAGAATTCAATGTTATTATTTATTTGATGATAAATTGCATTCATTCTAACTTATGAATTATATAGTTCCTTAATTTCCATAAAAGAATGGTGTATGTCTCTCAATACCAACATTATTCGATATTCTTCTTTATAGTAGAACTCCTTCACATGTTACATCCAATGTGCTTAAGTCATTTTTTGTCATTGATGCATATTTTAAGTAATAGTTAGGTGTAGCGATAGCCATATCGTATATAGGTACATGGTTCCACTCACAAGGTTTCTACTTCATCCATTGTAAGTTTCAGTCCAAGGTCATCAATGCGATTAGCTTGTTGACAACCTTACTCCAATACAAAGAAATACTTTAAGGTTTGATTTGACCAATCAAAATCAAATTATTAACAAACAAAAAAACATCACTCTATATCACTCTAGATCACTCATCCATACATACACATCATGCTTTAAGCACTACTTTATCCAATACAAAGATTTCCACAATTTGCTCACCAATTTGTCCATCGCATGAAACCTTGATGGTTGATTCATATACATTTCTTCTTATATCCCACCCATTAATAAATGTTATAATAATGTATTTTCACTATCCTTCTAAATTACACTACTTATAAGTGCTAATGATTTTAAAATTGTATTTATTTTTGCAATAAAAAAAATATTTTTTCATAATTAATTCTTTCCTTTTGTGCATATTTTTAGATATGAATTGAAAAAGTTTATGCTTATCAAGCAATTCCTTCATATTTATGCTTAGCTTTATACCCATTTACACCCTATAACATTGTTATCTTTAATAATTTCTACCAAATTTGAAGTATGTTTCTCCTAAAATAAATCTATTACATCTTTCGCATTGACTATATGTAAATGTTCTTCTTTTTCAAGTATGTCTTCAAAACTATGAAATTCATCACTACACAACTCTATCGTGATCAATAAAAATCTATGAAATTCATCACTACACAAAATGAAAAAATCATTCTAAAACATGTTTATATCTTCTTCCAAGATGCACTTGATCCTTATTTGTAGCTTCTTTCAAATTTCATTATTTGACTTTTTTACATCATAATTTAACCAAATTCCTTTATAATCTTAATTAACAACTTTGCATATATCATAGCTTCTAGAATGACTCACATATGTTCTTCATGAAGTATAATACTACATTTTTCATAATATTTTGATTTGACATTTTTACATCTTGAATATTATTATAGTTCAACCAAATTATTTTATAATCTTAATTAACTACTTTGTGTACTATCATAGCTTCTAGAATAACTCACAAATGTTCTTCATGAAGTATAATACTACATTTTTCATAATATTTTAATTTGACATTTTTACATCTTGAATATTATTATAATTTAACCAAATTATTTTATAATCTTAATTAACTACTTTGTATATCATCATAGCTTCTAAATTAACTCACAAATGTACTTTCTTCTTGAAATATAATACTACACTTTTCAGAATAATTTGATCTTGAAGGTTACATGGCCAATAATCCTTCAATTATTCATCATAACCAATAAATATACAATTTCACCTTCTATTCAAACTCACTTGTGCCCTTTTATCATTGAATTTTGAATTATGTTATTCTTGCTTAAACCTTGCAACTTTTTCCCAATAAACTTATGTATGCGCCATGTTTCTTCGATTATTATATTCTATAAGACATTTATTAGCATACCATTTTCTCCCTGTTTGTATAGTTGGTATATTCCATATAACATATATTAGCTTATAATTTTATAATTTTCTCCATTTGTTATATGACATACAAACTTTATCAGAAATTATTTGTTCAGTTATAATCTTCTAACAAGAACATATGATTATTGCCTTTATATTTCAATATACAAATACAACCTATCATGTACTATATAACATGATTCTTGTGCTATACAACTCCTTTATCTTCGAGTGTATATCTAGCAGTGATATGGCCATAGATACCTTGTTCTTTAGTCGAATTTCCAAATTCTTTATATTTATACTCTCGAGCAGTTTTCAGACTTAATGTCTCATAGAAACTTTCTTCAGAATTTCCCACTGTAATTTTCAACCGGAACTTTTAAATCTAGAAAATACTTAAATGATTCAAATTTCTATGCTAAAATGTAAATCATAAATCACACCTTCTGTTGAAATCAACTATGAATGTCTTCAAAGACAACTAGATCCCAATTCACAAAAATGCAAGATCAATATAGCTCTAAAAGATTTTGTTTATAGGACAATCTATGGACCATATTAAACTTGTTTAATGGTCATGTAAATTCTAATAATTCAATTTTTCATATCTTTAATAATTCAAATTTCCATATCTTAAATACCAAAAGATCCTCTTCTTAATTGATTTTTTCAGAATTCATTTACCAAAAATATTTGTGTTTGAATGAAAACTTAATAAATCATTTGTTTTTTCCTTTATAAAACACTTCCCATCATCAAAATCCACTTCAGGTTTAGTTTTTAAAAGTTCTAAAATCCAAAATATTCAAAAATCCAAGAGGAAAACGATCTCCTTATTCAAAAATCCAAGAGGAAAACGAGGTCTTATATCTAGATTATAACATTTTCTATATCTTGTTTGTCACAGTTCTTTATTTTTACAGAGAATGTCACAATTTTGTCCTTTTAACAAGTTTATAACTAGTTTTTCTCAGCAATTAAAATCCAAGTTTTTTGTTCTGAAGATGGATCCTGATATGATCCAAATATCCACAATTCATTAACAATACTGTGATTTCTTTTAACACATTTAAAAACACTCCTCACCACAAAAATCTCATCAATAAATTTATGAATTTTTACTAATTTATGAATTTTTACTTTATTAAAACAATTGACAATTCTCATTCTAAAGGAATGCTCACATCTTCCCCTCTCCATACTCAGTAACAATTCCTTCCTGTTTCCCCTCATTCCCAATCCTAACTCTTCTTTTACCGAATGGCTACCAACAAAAGTCTCTCCCTTATGCTTCTAACAAAGCTAGTTCCTACTAAAAAACAAAGTTCGAGCACTTTAGAAAAGCTTTTGAACTGGGAATTTTTAGCACTTTTGGATTGATATTGCTGTCGTCTCTGATGTTGCCATCTCTTTCAAATAAAGAAACACTGACTTATTAATTTCAAGCCATACAATTTCACAGTCGAATAATTTCACGACCAGAACAGACATGTCTTGCCATACTGCCCACCCGTTATGCACGTTCACAGTGGTGAGTGAAAGCTCCAGTATCTCTGTTGCCAGAGAATGTAGCAAAAATGTCCAAGCAATATCAAACGCAGTAAGATAAGATAGGTATGGCACCCATGCAAATGTGTCTTAATTCGAGAAAAAAACAACAACAGCAGGAGCTATAACATTCATTCAATCCCTAAATTATCCTACTGTGGTCCACGGCCATTATTCTGGTGGACGAAGCAACCTTATCCTTGTTATGTCTTTGTAAGTGAATAATTGTGTGTTCATATTGTGTGTGGACCAGTGGATATTGCTAATAAACTTAGAATCACTCCTTTGAAGCTGTTTGGCCGTTGTGATACTTCTGGTACATTCTAAAAGCTGCTTTCTGCGGAATGTTCGCGTGTACGTTAAATTGTTGCACCGCTTAGTTTGGGGTATGCGTGCTTGACCATCACACGTTTTATAGCCTTTCATTTTGTTCAGTGACATTGTCGATTTCAACTCCTTGACACTTACGGGCAATAATTGTGCAGAAGCTTGTTAATGACATGGACATGTAGGGGTGGTTTTGCAGTGACCGACCAAATATTCCCACTCATCCCCACTTTATTTTGGTGAATTGGTGGTTTTGCAGTGACCGACCAAGTATATACACATGGTTGGTATAAATAGAATGTAGTGAGAAGGAGATGGCAAAGATTCTATTTTCTCCTTCCTTGTGAAAATTCAAGATAGTTATGATTCATGAAAGCTTTTGGGATTGCGACGTTTTATAGCTAGATATCCGAGTCAACTCTATTACGCAATCCCACATTCATATAAAGAAACACTAAGTAATTGGATCTTAGTGCCACCTATCCTCCTATTTTTTCGACTTTACACGACGTAAACACCAAGTACCCAACCTTCTCTTTATTTGTGAACTATAAGTAGGAGTGGGAACAAGTCGATATCAAACAT
>JASDQU010685369.1:17399-27968 GCA_032191745.1 Picea mariana | reverse complement strand
AAACCTCAGAAAAAGTACTCAATGCCTTGAAAAAGAGATAATTTTAGATAATAAGCCTCTTCGAGGGGGCAACCTCCTTTTACCCCACTTAAATGTTCAAGTACAAGATGATTCAAAATGAAAATGTCTCCTTGGTATATATAGGAGACTAGGAGGTATAATTACAACTAATGGCATAAAGCCGACATAAATAAAATAAATTTATTAATATAATATGCCTCAATTAAGGGGTAATGAGCCAATATTAGGGCTTAACATTGAGAATACATGTCAAGGTACCTATGATAAAAAATTCAGCTTCTAGGTTGTTTTATTTTTGGAGATAAACTCCATGAAAGATAAGGTTTTTGGTTAGTCCTAAAACTTGTCTCAAACAGGGGTTCCAGGTAAAATAGTCATAACTTCTTCACAGAGGATCCAAATTCTGTGCGACCAACTAAAGTGGAAAAATAACAATATTTAATATCTTGTGTAAAAGTTTCAGAATCACATATCAAATATTTAGCGTGGGGAATGCTGTACAAGTTCAATCTCTAGAATAGTCTAAAATTTAGGAAGGTTTTCCATTTTCTCTATAACTTTTGTTTTGACCCTGAAATTTTCTCTATAAGTTTCAGACCCTGAAATTTTGAGGAGTTGGAAGAAAGACATCAGAGTATATGTGGTAAAATTTCAGACATGTATTCATTACATGTATGGAGTTATGATTGTTAAAAATTAGTGTTTGTGACTAATCCAAAACTACTCCCATGAGATTAAGGTAAAGTTTGATGAAGATGCTATTTTTTTGTTGCTGAAGTTGAGGAAGAGCTACAAGTCTTTAATATTTTGTATCAGGTTAGATATAGGACCAGAGATATGCTTATGTGTTAGTTTTGAGGCTTGTGCTTATGTTGTCATGGTACATGCTTGATGCATGTAATGGTAGTGATTGTGCATGGTACACCTTGGTGATGGTATGATACATTGTTAGAGGCACATATTGGATACTTGGCATATGGTTTGTTGTATAGTATATGAGTGATATGGCACATGTTTTATGGTATTTCTTGGTACATGGTTTATGTATGTTGGAACATACTTGATGCACATTGTTGAGACATTGGCACATCTTGGATACTTGGCATATGGTATGGTATATGTTCTAGTACACGATTGATGCATGGTATGGTATAGGTTGGTGTACATGGTATGGTGATAGTTTCTGGTATCCATGTGAGTGGATCTGGTTATGGTTGGTTGATCAGTGACAAAGACAGTGGTAGGTTGGATGATTGGTAGATCATCAATTACAGGTTGGATGATCGATAGATCATCAGTTATAGGTTGATGTGACAGTGACAATGATAGTGACAACGACAACAAAAATGATAGTGGAAATGATAGTGACAGGTTGATGCAACAGAGTGGTAGTGGTTGGTTGATGGGACAATGAAAATGACAATGACAAGTTGATTGATGTGACAGTGATAGGTTGGTTGATGTGAAAATGATAGGTTGAATGACATGACAATGAAAATGGAAGGTTGGTTATGGTAGTGACAATGAGTCTACACTTATGTTTCAGGGCAGTAGGATGGGGAAAGTAAAGGGGTTGTATCCTCCTTCTGGTTGGTGTCGAATAATTCAGGGAGTTGGTGCTTCCTTCAGGTTGGTGCCTATAAATAGGGGGTCGTAGCCTCCTTCCAGTTGGTGTCAGAGAATTCAACGAGTTGGTGCTTCCTTCTAGTTGGTGCTTGTAAATTAGGGGGTTGGTGCCTCCTTCCAGTTGGTGCTTGAGAATTAAGAATTTGGTGCTTCCTATGAATGTATTCTTGATATATATAAGAAAATTTTTTGTGGTTTTCTCCTGTTTGGGTTTCCATATGAATTATGGTGTACTGTGTATCTGTTGCGATATTTTGGAATGGTATTTCTTTTGGTTATATGCTCATGATATACTGAATGAAATAATAAGTGATATACTGCTGATAAAGTTGAATTTTATATATTGTGGTTGAAAGTGGTAAAAAAATCTCATATTGATTCACCCCCCCTCTTAGTATTCCAACAACAAGAGATAGAGAATTGCCCAAGAGGTTTTCAGTGCAAGAGTATGTAATTGTCAAGTGACAAGATGTGAAAATGAAAAAGAGATAGATTCTATTTATATGAGGCCATATAAACCAATTTTTCCACATAAAATTGTCAAAAACAAACTAAAAGAGGGTCGAACCCCTTTTTTTTCCTTTACAACTTACAAAAATAAAAATTACATAAAGTAAAACCCTTGAAAGTGCAATGTCATTCCCTAAAAGGGTAAAGTTGAGCCTCAAGATGAAAATTGTCAGGCCTCCAAATGCCACATGTCAAGATCTCATGTTCTAGAGTGTCATGTCACACATCTCCTTCCTTCAAACCACATCACATAGCCTCTGGATCCATCAAGCCCACCAAAACCCTAGCCTCAAAATGACATCAAGGGATTAAGATATGACTTCCTAGGCCTCATGTTGGTGAGTGAATATAGCAACCAGGTCTAGATCTAGCTATGCATAAATATATGAGCAATCACATAAAAAGACATTCATACACAAAAGTTAACGTGGTTTACACAAAGTTTGGGCTACGTCCACACCAACTGGCTTCTTTATTGTTCTTTTTGCAATTCTTCTCAGGCTTGCGCACTGCACTTACAATAGATATATCATGATATATTTCTTCATCCTTCCTAGCCACTCTACAATGCAATACTCTCTTTGCAAATATCTCCCTAGACCTCCATACATAGACTCTCTCTCATTCTTAGTTTCTTCTCTCAATAGGAATAACAACAACCTTCAACACAACTTTATAAACAACTGCAACAACCTATTCTACCCGACCCATTACATATTTATACATAGAATTTAGGGATCAAAACCTTATTTTCTTATCCCAAAACCCTATGACAACTCATGATGACTCATTGTTCAGACATTATTTTCCTACCTTTGCGCTTGCATGCTACTTTTCCTTGCTTTTCGCCTATTTCTTTATCTCCTGCTTTTGCATGAACCCTCATTCTTCGATCTTTGAACTGCATGTCCAACACCTCCAAAGTCCAATGTTTGGGATAAAAGGGATATGATTTCATCCTCAAATGTTGTCAAAGTGCCTCCAAAGGTAACGTTCTCTATCCTTTGAACACAAAGGCTCCAGGGTTCTCTGTCTAACCTGTGGGGTATGTCGTCCATCCTAGGGGTTCTCAACCCATCATGAAGGTCAAAATGGAATAACTTCTTCATGGATAGCTTTCACCTAGCAAGGAACTACAAAGACAAACAAGTATGCCCTCCAAGGGTCCACAAGTCACATGTATCATGCCGAGTAAGCCATATTTAATAACAAAACTACCCGAACATGTGAATTAAATCCCCCCTTTTCAAACTAAAAAAATTCTCAAAGACCTTATAAAATTTGCCAAATTTAAGTATGGGAGGGTTGTCATGTTCCTCTATTGGGTAGACCAATCCCCAAGTCAAGAAATGTTTCCCAAGAATACCCTCTCTATRTCATGTRATAAGTATGAGGTGGACGGGGGTATGAATTTTGGGCATGGGGTTGTTGACATGTCAARRGATCATATTGTCTTATTTATGTATGCCTTTGTGGAGGGTGTGATGCATCCCTCATTTGCAATGAAACCTTTTTCCAAGCCYTTTATTTTCCAYTAATTTACTATGGTCTAAAACATTGAGTGCTATGTGCAATGGAAAGTAAGGAGCACCACAATGCCACTTGGATTTAGGAACACATTGAGTGCGATGTGCAAAGACACCACAAATGCATTCAAATGCATTTTAAAGTGGGACAATTATTAATTATGTGTTTTATTTTTTAAAAGGTCCTTGATTTTTTATGGATAAGTGTTTCAATGCTCTCAGGACCTCAGGGAGATAATCTAGAGGGATAATTTATGGATTTTAATTTTTTCCAACTAAAACACCTTTGGGCCTTTAGCTCCTTCTTCCCATTAAATTAGGTACACACCCTTCGTAGGGTCAATGACCCCGAAAAACCAAAAGATGAGGAAACAACAGGGAAGAAGTGTGGAATATGGTAAGTATGAGTGAGAATTATATGATGACCCTTCAAGGACACCCCCTAGTAGCAACCCTTTTTCCGAGGATGACCCACTTACTAGGAAACCATGTCAACCACCAAGGTGAAATGAGGAAAAAGATATAAATTCCATGTAAATGTTTTCATAATAAAGAAAGGACTCTTTGCAACATGTTCAAATGCTTCAATTATTAAAGTGACACTTACCACATGAACATACTTGTTACCTCATGAATCAAGACATGTCATCTTCTGTGGGCCAAGCTAGTGTGGTGGATGTTGTTGTTGTTGATCAATGGTGATGTGTGGTGAAAGGAGGGGCTCTGTCTACTCATATGGCTCTCGAAAATCCATGTATTTAACCTATGGGCCTCGATACATCATCTCCTTAGTTTCCCCTAGCCCGGGGGGGGGGTAACATCTGGCTCCTACATGGGGACATGTGCTCACCGTAGAGTGCATGAGAATCTCATAATCTCCTAGTAAGACTGCTAGCGGGAAAACCCCCCTATAACTATACCAGGGTTCTAAGTATAGATAGATCAATGACTCCCTAAAAGTCAATCTAAATTATACACTACCCAAAATATTTCAAAATAGATGAAAAAAACAATGAAAGAGTGGGTCAGAAACTATACCTTTTATCCAACGTTTGGTGATGACCTCCTCAAGATTTGTATCTATCGAGGCTGCAAGCTCCTCCCAAAGCTGACCTGCATCCACAACTAGGAAAACAAGGCTACAAACATTATATTTCTATTCATCAATTAGGGTTAGATATAAATTGTTATGTATAAATCAAATAAAAGACATAAAAACCATCATTTGGAACAGGGAAAAGAGATTATTTTATTCAATACTCAAAGATTGGAAATTACAACCTTTGAAGGTCGACGCTCCACGAACCTGGTYTGGGCTCCTCTTGAAAATGCTCCAAGTGCACCTTCCAAATTCCTTCTCTCACAATCTACTGATCACCTCAAAGGAAAGGGAATGGATTGTATGCGAGAAAAGGGGCTAGAGAGGGAATGTTGAGGCAATAACTCACAAAATGTTGCAAATACTTGGGAAAGGAAGGAAAGGGAATTTGGGCAGAGTTTCACCATTCTAATGCTTGATTGTGGAATGAGACCCCAAGACCTCCTTATATATGAAAAAATGATAGTTATTCAGTTGGGGGATGGGCTATAGCAGGTGAAATGGTTGGGAAACCTACAATACCCTGTAAATTCTACCAAATTCCTTGAAAATTTTTAATTTTTGCAAATTTTGGAGGTATACATGAGATTTTTAGTGTGCATCTAATGTATGTACACAGGTTTTCTAGTATGCAACAAGTGTATGCATATGGGAAATAGTGCAACAAGGTGCATACATTCTCTAAAAATGGTTTTTTAAAAGAGAGTTCCTCAATAATGATTTGGAAAATTATGTAAGTAGGAAGGCTAATGCCATGTATGCATGAGTAGGGAATTTTAGGAATATAACAGATTCCCCTTAATGGATGAGGTCAGAATATAAACTAATGGCTGGAATACATTACAATATCTTCACCAATGAGAATGCACGAAATCGAGTGAGCCCGTGACCATAATTCAGGATGTGCCATCTTAAAACAACAATTGTCTCTCCGAGGTGGGCATACCCATGCTCGAGATGAACTAAATCATGAATGTCAATCAAATACACTACAAATCCATGTCATATAACTATATAAATTGTATCCATGAGCAATACACATCAGATATACATCTCAAAATCAGTCGAAGATATACAAGTACAATATGCATCTTCAAGAAGCTAGTAATGTCTGCAGCTGGAGATGAAATATTCATATCTCGAGAAACAAATTCAATATCTTTGAAACTTAGGTAGCAGTGTTGTTGTTCCTAAGTTTATACTTTAAGGCTCTAAAGTATACTGTCAAGGCATCTGAAAAATAGAGGAAGTTGAGGACAAAAAAAAAAAATCAATGATTTAGAGGTGAGGGCTATAGTTGGTTTCTCAACTGTCTTTGTCGTAATTCCCAATTTTCCTGAATGTTGATATCTCTCTCAATCACTGCCAATGAACGTTCTAACTCAACCTGGTTATTTGTTGTTTGTAATATGGTGCTAAATAAACTCAGAGTGATGCTGGTTTGATCTGAAAGACCGGGTTCGATGTTAGGTTGCCTTGAAACTGGTACTGTCATGAAGGATAAAGGTAAAGGAGATATAATTCTGTGTTTTCCTTTTAGGCTTTGTTATCTCTATTTCACAATGCAAATARAATGATTTTAAAACACGAATTAATAGGATGAATAAATTGCAGGCCGTTTCCTGTATCTAAGTTAAATTTAAAGGAAAGGAAACATGCATGATATGAGGAAAAACATAAAGCTATAAAMAAACTRAGGCATCAATTTAAGAGGAATCTCACATTGTAATATAAGACTATGAAACAAGGAAAATATTAATAAAGCATATGATATTGAAATCTAAACATTTGCAGGTCTTGTATCTRCTGATAACCGATATAGAGGAAAAATTGTAAATGATTTAAATAACAAGAATAATAATTTCCACAATAGAGGTTGTACTAAATTGTAGCCAAGCATTCATCAATAAAATATATGAAAGAAAGATGAAAAGACAGGGGAACACATAACTCAGACTTGACAAAATCTGGAATCTTCAATCCACATTTCTATTAATTCAGAGTCTCTTTCAAATTACTTCATCACAATGCCTTTTTTAGAGAAAGAAAAAAAAGCCTTTCTTCAGTCTTCTCCCCTTGTATTTATACAAGGTCATCCATACTTTATGGTTAGCAATTTCCTACTTTTTAGGGGAAAAAATAGTTACAAAACTGCAACCTTAACCATTGCATGATTAACCTTTGTTGTTCTATCATTTCAATAGTATAAGCTTTCAAATGATACTTCACTATTTATTTGAAGTCTCTCCCTCTTTTGATGCTATACATTCAATACATTTCTCCAGAAAATGAACAAAATTTCTAGGAGGTGTCGGAAGATCCTTGGTTTCAACCAGATAAAACTTTCTTTGAACCTTTGGAAACTGTTCTTCAAAACCTTTATCAAAAAACCTGATCACTTGCAACTTTAAATTAGGCTGTACCAACCGTCTGTCTATCAGGTTGGCATTGATTTCCTTCAACTGTGAAATTTCCGCCTGAATCTCCTTCAAGCCTTCTTTGCAGTTCAATTGCTGTTTCACAATGTTTATCTGCCCTAGTGGCTCAGAGCAATAATTTCTCTCAATACCTAACATTTTCTTATCCAAATAATCAAATATTCCCTCACAGTCGTCTTTGATTTCTTTAACTATCTTCTTGTTTTCAGATATGTTTGTTTCCCATACCTTAAGCATGATGTCTCCTATTATTTGTTCTGTGACAAAAAGATTTAAAATTTTCGACATCTCCCTGGTTCTTGAACATGCAACTGCTTTCTGGAAGGTATTCCTTGTTGCTTTAGCCTCCTTTTCCAGTAAAATAATGTTATCAAGGGATTTTCTTACCTCCTAAAAGTAATTCTGGATGATCTCTATTTTGGAGATCAATTTCTGTTGCTTGACTTCTATCTTTGTATGTGCTTCCAGTGACAGAGTCTGGAAAGCCTTTAAGTCTATAACCCTACCTTCTGTCAAATTTAACTTAGCTTGTAGATGCTTTACAAGCTCCTTTTGCTGAGTAACCTGCACTTGACTTGCTTGTATCCTCTGGTTCATTTCATCTAGGCTTGTTTTGAGTGATTGAATTTCTTGCCTTTCAAGAGCTCTGGCCTACTCCAAGCTTTTATTCACTTCATCTCAATGTTTTTCTCAACATTCTTTAACTGGTCTTGCAATTGAGCTATTATGTGGTTACTCTTCTTTATCCTTGTTGTCATGTTTTCCATAGTAAAAGGTTTGTTGTTTCCATGGATCCCATGGAGCCTACTACTTCTGTAGTGAAATACTCCTCTTCCAAATTCTGGCCATCTACCAAGGCCCTATGCTTCTTCACCATACCCCCCTCCCTCATATACATCTCTTGTTTTAAGACAACCTTCCTTTTTTTGCTGAAAAAATAATCAGAAGGAGGATCTCATCTCTGGAGATAGGAGTGAGATCACTAACATATATGGCTCCCATCTGTGGCAGTCCAAAGGTAGACTGTAAAGGGGTTAAGGAAGCTATGGGACTTCCTATCTTTGTAGATCTTGTTTCATCTATGGCCTTAGGTATATTGACATCAACAACAAGTGATGAAGGGGGAGTGGAATTACTGGACTCAGGAGGTGTCCCAGACCTCCTCTTTGTTTCCTTCTCTAGATTTTCTGTCTGTAAGGCCTCTTCATTTTGTGAAGACCTTTCAGTCTCCCGTGGAATTTCCTTGGGGTTTACTTTATCTCGTGTTTCTTGTCCAAATCCTGGAGGAGTATCCTCTTGTTCTTGAGGAAGGGTGATTGCTTCTCCTTGCAGTACTTTGGGAAAACCACTCCGTCTATGCTTCTGGAAGGTCTGAAAATTAGCTTGCAAGTCGAACGGTAGTGCCTATACCCTCTCTAACACCTCCTTGTAGGTTCTAGTCCCTTTGAACATGTCATCACAAGGGGACTTCTCATGTTCATAAGCCTTCATATTACAGTGGGCCATGTGTTTTCCCACTAACTGGTAAGGATCGTGCTTCCTGTGCTCGAGGTCCACCTCCTCCAACACTACCGCTTCAACTTTGGAATGACCCAAGTTGAGTAATGAAAATTTCCCAATCTGAACGGGAAAAACTAGCCAAGAATTCTTTTGAGCCATATTTAGTTCTATCCCAATTCCACCTGTTACTATTTGATGAGCTACCTCCCTACACACCAGTCTGTCAGGGAGGAATTTTGGGAGTGCATGTGGAGGGATTGAACATCTGAAAACTCTGATGTAGGAGAAATTCTCCTCTATAAACTAGTCAGCAATTGCCTTGAGGCCTCCTATGACCAACTCTGAAATGCAGGGAGGTGTACAGCCGTACACCAACTAATGTAGTGGTATTATCATGAAATGACAAATTTCATAGAATGAGTCCTTGGCATTTTCTTCCCAAATTTTAGAATGATATTCATGAATAGGTTCCAAGTAAGTTGGATTCCAACTCCAATTCATCAAAGGGAAAAGAGTTGTGAAGCATATAACATCCATGATGTATGCAGACATATAAAAGGCTATTAGTCAGCCTTTTGATCTCCCAGTCTAATATTCCATGACCTCCTTCGCTATGTTATAAGATAAAATCTTATCCCAATTGAAGCTGTAACCTTCTGCTTCCTCGTGAAAAAGAGGTACCCATTCTGCGGGGAAATGGGTAGGACTTTTCTTACCCAAAAGTCTACATAACATCATCTCCACATAGACCATATACTCATTCAATGAGGCTGTGGCATAGATACCATGGGTTTCGGCCCTGAATTTTTCTTCGTTTCTCCACCAGTCTTTGATTATGCCAGGATACGTTTGGTCTAACTCAAAACATTCTTTCCTTTGAAAATCACTCACAAAATATTTATTATAAATATACTTGGGACTGGGAGACAATTTATACATTACTTGTATATGCTTTGGTCTGAAAGAGCCAATGACGACCCCTCGACTGTCCAGAATGATTCTCGTCTGCACGTCTGGTCGCTTTAAGGCCCAACTGATCATGTCATTATAAGTCATGAGTCGTGGCTGTGTAGCCACTTTTTGAAGCTCAGACTCTGCTATATCTCAGAGTTTGTTGTTGGCATCATGAGGGAATTTCTTAATTTCATAATTCGGAGTTTCAAAAATCTGCCTCTAGGATTTTATGGAATCGATGGCATGCAGTATTGTATCGGATACAACGTCTCCATTTGGACTCAAGCTTTTTGCAACTTCCTCGATTTCTTGGGTGCCTTCTTAGGTGCCATGATATTTTCACTGGACTAGAAACCTGTTTACAAAGAAAATGTGTATAAAATTGGATAAATGTGACTTGCTACAGATGTAAAAGATAAGAATGAAGTTTGAAATAAAAGATGTTATTAACCCTTAATTTGTGTTATAACGAGCGTACAGACACAGGAGACAAAAAATGAATCCTTTAATGGAAAGATATGCCTGGGGATACGCTTCCACGTCAAAAATATCTCCATTTATCCGTTATTAATACTGCCGTATATCGGCGATTTCAAAACTGGAATTCTGAAAATCGTTGCCTTCCTCAATTCCCGAAATTTGAAAAGCGTCTTAGTTATCGCTAATCATGTTTTAAAAACAACTTAACCTTAATCTCATACTTGGTTTAAACAAAACACGATTTCGCATTTCAGAACTTCGGGGATCTTGTTGTCAGGAGATATGTCATAAGCAAACCCCAGATCGCAAAATTGCGATGGGAATAGTGAGGTGCTAATCACATATTAATGCTTTGATTAATCAAGATTAATGATTAATTACTTTTTTAACTTTTCGGAAAAACAAGGATCAGGAG
>JASDQU010685368.1:33238-44267 GCA_032191745.1 Picea mariana | reverse complement strand
TGATTGATAAGGTGCACAAATGGATGAACTCCAAAGTGGTCCCCTTATGGTGAAAGCCCTCACGGGAAGACGCTTTACAGATTGAGTTATCCTAGAAGAATGGTTGGAGGACCCATGCTTGTATGTGGAATAACAAGATGAAGATCAAGGAAATTGCTAGTGAAACTATCCTAGATGGAAAGTACTTGTCATGCCATTTTCGGTGGTATGTGGAATGTCACATAAATCCTCATGGTTTGAGAGTTATGGCCTTACGAATATGAAGGAGCCCCACATGAAGGCTTCAAGCCCCCAAGGTCAAAGAAGTCAAAGTGACCTAAAAGAAGAAATCATTATTTAAATGATAAAGTAAAGTGACAAAGTCAAGGTGGATTATTTAAATAATAAAGAGAAGTGACAAAATCAAGAAGAAATATTTAAATGATAAAGTATTGGAGAACCTTCTATTTATGGAAAGTGGTTAACCCTAAAAATAAGGAAAATAGGTTAAGTGACCTAAAAGAAGAAATCATTATTTAAATGATAAAGTAAGGTGATAAAGCCAAGGTGGATTATTTAAATAATAAACAGAAGTGAAAAAAAATCAAGAAATGATAAAGTAAGATGATAAAATCAAGAAGGAATATTTAAATGATGAAATATTGGAGAAATTTCTATTTATGGAAAGTGGTTAACCCTAAAATAAGGAAAATACGTTAAGTGACCTAGAAATGGGTTAAGTGACTTAAAAATGGGTTAAGTGACCTAGAGGATGAAAGTATAAATAAGATAGCAATGGTCTCTTGTAGATCATCCTTTTTGTGGAGCAATGGAGAGCTTCTTGTGAGAATATCTTTTGGAGTATTGATGGAGAGCTTCTTGTGAGAATATCTTTTGGAGTATTGATGGAGAGCTTCTTGTGAGAATATCTTTTGGAGTATTGATGGAGAGCTTCTCGTGAGAGATTCTTGAGCATTTTTGGTGTGGAACACTTGAGAGTATTGAATATCTATAGGTGACTGAGGTAACCAAGGATATCTAAGCCTAATTTTAGAAGGAAGGTGAAGAAAAGAGGGCCGGAATTGAAGGGAGGATAAATTCTTTTGATGATGCTTTCTAAGGTATGTTATTTATAGGTCATCTCACCATTTTCACTATAATTTTTTTTCTATAATGATCCAGACCGTTAAATTGCTATTCCATTGAGAAAACATACCCAAGTATTTGTGGTAAAAAATTTAGCTTGTGGGTCATTTTATTTTGGGAGTTACACTCCATGGAAAATAGGGTTTGTGGCTAGTCCTGAAACTAGTCAAAAACAGGTGTTTCAGGAAAAAATGTCATAACTTCTTCATAATAGATACAAATTAAGTGAGACCAAATGTTCTGGTTAGGGTATAGGCTATAGTATGTTTTGTAACATTTTCATATCAATTCAACGGATAGTTTGTGCAGGCCACGCTCTACAAGGTCACTCTCTAAAATAAGACAAAATTCAACAAGGTATGCCATTTTTGCTATAATGCCTTTTCTGAGAGGTTACAAGTAGTGCCACCTCAAGGAATTACATAAAACACATTGAAGAACATTATGTATCATTTTCAAATATTTATTCATTACAGGTACAAAGTTATGATTATTTCAAGTTGGGGTTGTTGACTAATCCAAAACTAGTCATGGTTGAGACAAGTAGTTGATGAGTTGGCACACACATGAGGTGTATAGTTGATTATGTTGGTATATATTGATGAGTCATTTTTGATGAGTATTTGACACATGATTTGCATATAATTGGTACATGGTTGGATGCACTTGTTTATGGTATAGGTTGATTACAGGTTGTTTGGCACAGGTTGGTGCATGGTTGATGCACTTGTTTATGTTGACAGATTGATATCTGTTGAGGATTGTTGCCTCATCTTAGTTGGTGCTGAGAATGTAAGATGAGTCTTGAATATAGAGCTGGTGCTCTTGTAGAGTTGTACTCTATTCAGTTGTTGCTGAAAAACCTCCGGATTGAAGTCCATAATAAAAAGAAAAATTGTACATACATCTTGTGTTCTTTGTGTTCCTTATGGAGATGATTTGTTGATGATATGTTGCTGATATATGTTTCTGATATGTATTCACATCTAACTGATTATAAATGAAAACAATGAGTAATGAGCAAATGTTGAATGTTAACTAAGGATCTTTTGTGTAAGAGGGAAGTTTTGGGAAAAAGATCCCCACACTCATTCACCCCCCCTCTAAGTGTGGTAGGTGTGTCCAACAAGAGTAACCTCTGTCCCTACTGTCGCTGAACTGGAAGCAAGGATTATATCTCATAACATCGTGGTCTATCTCAGGAGTGGATAGTGGTAAATCCGTTAGGAGTGACTGAGCCTATGGTTGGGTGGAAACGAGGACCCCTTTCAACAGTCGCTTCAGGTTATCTGGTTCTGATAAGTGTTTTCTTACTCTATGCATCGAATTGGTAATAATGGATGTGTGAATGCATTTATATATCTATAAATGGTTTTTGTATTGAAATGGTTAAGTTATGTTTATGCGTTTGTCTTCTTGTGAACTTATGCTCCTGGTTGATTGTCTATGTGCCCCAACCTAGCCTTCAAGGTGCCTTGGGACATAAACCTGTAAGACGATCGAGATAGAAAGTATTACATCAATCTAGCCCTGTCCATCTAAAGAGACTATCCCCTTCAGACTCCTTACTGTGCGTATGGGATATCATGCCCAATTCCTTAACAGTTTCATGATGAAGCTCAGGAATGATAGGGAGATTTAAGTCTCAGAAGGGAAGATCCTTCCGCCTGGAAGACGAACGGAAGAGACATGTTTGGGAGAACCCATATGACCAACACTTAGGAACCTTAGGCTAAGCTTAAGGGAGCTAATTCCTTCTGGCTTCAGAGCTCTGAAATTCTGGGACTTCGGAGTATTGTCGACCCTCATAGTCATAAAATGGCTGAAGGCGACAGAGAGTTATGGTTACCCGTAAGGTTGACCCGCGTTGGGAGGTTTACCCAATGGTTAGGTAAACCTATCTTACCAACTAAATCAGGATCCAAAACCCTAAAGGCTGGATCCGTGAAGTAACCATAACCGTATATCAATGCATCCTTTAGGTTCTTTTCCAGCCGTCGATATACCAGGGACATGTGGTGCTAGCCCCTTTAGTTCGGAGATCGGGCGCTTCAGGAGAAAAGAGGATTTTTCATTGCAAAACTCCCGAATGTCGAATCCATGAGGTAACACGAGTCGTAGATCCATAAATCTATGTGGCCAGATCTAGACCATGAGATCTAAGGGATGTTAGAAGGGTGTCAATCCGGGGTAACGTGGTGTAGTGACATCACCCAGGATGATGTGGACCCCATTTTGACATATCACCTGGATTCATGTGTATCACATACCCTATAGGCCCATTAAAACGTACCATGTGTCACCCTGACCCCTCCTACGTGTTAGTTCCTGGTATGTGTCCGCCCAGCCAACGTGGTTGTT
Source organism: Picea mariana (assembly GCA_032191745.1). Lineage (NCBI taxonomy): Eukaryota > Viridiplantae > Streptophyta > Pinopsida > Pinales > Pinaceae > Picea > Picea mariana. The sequence goes on along the minus strand of JASDQU010685368.1, from coordinate 40,781 downwards.
GAAGTGAATGGAACTCCGGGAGTCCGGGACTTTAGGACTCTGGAGGATTTGAAATGTAGCATTGTAGAGATACCAAAAAGGGTCCTAAGGTTGGAACCACATGGAAAGATTACATGACTTCGAAAGGTCTCGTGCATAGATAACAATGAGACGTTCAACGCCGAAGCGTCGAAATTTGAATTCCCTGCTAGCCTATGTGTCAGAAGAGGGTTAAGCTAGTCGTTGGATTGGGTGATGGATGGACCTACCCTATGGGAGGTAGGAACCAAGAGATGAAGTCATGGGGGTGTCACGTGGCCCTGAACCAATGAACGCTCAAAGAACTTTGAGAAGCTGTAAGATATAAACCAAGGGCTGGTTTAGAACCCGGTAGAAATCATTAGAAAGCTACGGGGAAGAATAAGAGAATGAATCACCTCAGAGAGATGATTCAAGAAGATTTAGTTAAGGAATTTTTTTTTTATGATTCTTCACCCATTAAAATACTATTAAGGAGTCGAATGTGTTACAAATTGGTATCAGAGCATGGTTATAACACTTGGCCTGCTTGGGCTCATGGAAGAGTTGCTTAAAAACCATGTTTAAAGAACTCTTAAGGGTGACACACTACCTTACCTCTTTCTTAAAGAGTCTGGTTAAACTCTTTCTGAAGAAAAGAATGAAAACTTTCTACCGTGTGTGTGTATTTAAGAAATATGAACTATGTGTTTTTCATGAGCTAATAAACTGTTAGCTAACAACAAGTGTTTTGTCAGCACTCAAGCAGTCGGTGAATCATGCGAAACTACAAGCATAAAGGAGATGGTGAAGTGCCATGAAGTGGGGTATGGCTCCCATAATAGAGAAGAAGAATCTGACGAGAGGAGGGCGATGGAGACCCCTACGGATATGTATGAAACTGTAAGGAGTCTCATGGTTGAATTACAGAGTTGCAAGGCCTACAACGAGATATTGATAAAGGAGCAAGAAAAACAAGTGGAAATTAATGCAGTCTTGCTATAGAGCTTATTCGATATACAAAGGAAACTGCAGCATGGACCTATAACCAGTCATGTGGACCGATGACATACGAAGAGAAGTCAAAGTCCACCTGAGATATGAAACCATGGTCCCATAAGTGGCCACACTAGGAGGAGTACCTCGAGGAAGGTCCAACTTGGAGACATGGGACACTTATCAGGACAGCCCGCTGGAAAGGAAACTAGCAAATCCAAGGGATCTTCTAGTAGCAAAACTACCGCACATTCTCAAAGGAAAGGAAAGAAGTGAAAGCATTCCGAAAGTCATGACCCTAAAGAGTTCAAGAAATCCAAAAGACCCTCTTTCAATGGAGATATTGAGAAAGGGGAAGAGGCATAATCTTGGCTATTTGGTTTAAGGAAGTACTTTAGAGTCCATGATTACTCTGAAAACTTGAAGGCTCAAATAACCATCTTCAACATGAATGGAAAAGATTCCATTTGGTGGGAAGACCTTAAGAATGTGAAAGGAATCCATGAAGAGGAATTATCATGGAAACAATTTGAGAAACACTTCAAGAAGAAGTATATGTCAGAGAAATACTTTGATGGGAATACTAAGGAGTTCTATGAACTCAAGCTGGGACAACTCATCATAGAGGAATATGTCAATAAATTCCTTGAGCTGCTGAGGTATGTACCCTAAATAAAGGATGAAAAGGTAAAAGTGAAACAATTTATCAGTGGGTTACCTCAGACCTACCAGAACAAGATTGAGTTTGATGAGCCAAATACCTTAGAAGACACTATATAGAAGGCAAGGTATTGTTATGAATAGTTCAGTAGTCAAACAGAACCTCGCAAGGAATGGAAGAAGAAGAGTAGTTCGGGATTCAATAAAAATGGGTTCAAATCCTCAATATTTAAGAACTATAGAAATGAATCTAGCATAATCCTTCCTACTAGAAGTGTATATGAACAAAATTTCCCCTCTCAGAGTGGAAAAAAACCTTTTGGAGTAATCCCAGGAAATACTGATAACCCAAATAAGGAACCCTTGAAATGTTGGGGTTGTGGAGAAGAACGTCTACTAAGGGATTATCCACACAAACAACAAAACAATAGGTGAGTATACAATATCCAAGAAGCTACCACAATCAATGATGTGTCTAGGATCATGCCACAGATTCATGCAGCTTTGGATAATAAACAATCCGACCACCAAGATTTAGTGGTGGAGATGGAAGGTATGATCGCCAACCGTCTAGTTTCTATTTTAATTGACCTTGGTTCTAATTTGAGTTATGTGGCTCCTCATACTGTTGATAAGTGTAAATTGCAACCAATTAGACATGTTAATCCATGGTTGGTACAACTAGTCACTGGAACCAAAAGAAAAGTAGCAGAGGTCATACCAACTTGGCAATTCATGCCCACCCAAGCGAACCTTAACATACTTCCCCTAGGACCTTATGACCTGTTGATTGGTATGGTCTAGTTAGCCACTTATAAAACCAAATTGGACTGTTACCATAAAAATTTAGAATGTGTAAATGAAGAAGAGAGAAAAATAACCCTCGAAGGGATTCAAAAGCCTATCTTAGTGATATGAATATCAACCCTTCAAATGAAAAAGTATTGCAGAAAGGGATGTCCTATATATGAAATGCATGTGTTGGAATATGTTGAGTATGAAAACCAAACCTAGAGGACCACCCCATATTGAGAGAGTATAGAGACATGTTTCCAGAAGAGGTACCGGGTCTACCTCCAAGAAGAGACATTGACTTCTCGATAGAACTTACACCAGGAGCAGTGCCAGTGTCTAGGACACTCTATAGGATGAGTACACCCAAGCTAGTTGAGCTCAATCTACAACAAAAGGAAATGATGGACAAAGGCTACATCTGGCCCAGTGTGTCTCCATGGGGAGCACCAATATTGTTTGTGAAGAAGAAAGATGACACACTCCGATTGTGCATAGATTATAGACAACTAAATAAGAAGACCATAAAGAACAAGTACCCCTTACCAAGAATCGATGACTTGTTCGACCAATTAGGGGGTGATTCCATTTTCTCAAAGATCGACTTAAGGTATGGATACCATCAATTTTGAATCAAGGATGAAGACATCCAAAAACAACCTTCAGGACCAGATATGGTCATTATGAATTTGTGGTGGTGCCATTTGGATTAACCAATGGCCCCACCACTTTTATGTGCTTGATGAATAATGTACTCAACAAATTCCTAGATAGATTTGTATTGGTTTTCATTGATGATATCCTAATCTACTCGAAGAACAAAGAGTAGCATGAAGAACATATTAGACTTGTACTTCAATTACTAAGATATCATCAACTCTACGCTAAGTTTAGCAAGTGTGACTTTTTCTAGAAGCAAGTCCATTACTTAGGCCATGTTATTTCTAAGGAAGGAGTGGCAGTAGACCCTAACAAGATAAGATATATTATGGAATGGCCTACCCCAAAGGATGTATCTGATATCATATCCTTTATGGGATTAGCAGGATACCATAGAAGGTTCATAAAAGGATTTTCCAAGATTGGTTGTGCATTCACTGCCCTTCAAAAAAGGGGGGTTAAATTCACTTGGACATCAGAATGTGAAGAAATATTTTATGCACTGAAATACCATCTGACCCATGCACCCATGCTGAAGATTGTAGACCCTGATAATGACTTCCTCGTGTGTACATATGCCTACAAGGAAAGACTTAGATGAGTCCTTATGCAAGAAGGACGTGTAATTTGCTATGAATCCAGAAAATTGAATGAGCATGAAGTCAATTATGTGACCCATGATCTAGAGTTGGCTGCCATAGTGCATGCTTTAAAAATGTGGAGGCATTACCTCATGGGTAGGATATTAGTACTTATGATAGACCACTATGGGTTGAGGCACCTGTTTGATCAACCAAAACTCAATGCTGGACAAGCTAGGTGGATTGATCTCCTTAGCGATGTTGATTTCAAAATAAAACACATCAAAGGAAAGGAAAATAGGGTGGATGATGCCCTTAGAATAAGTGTGAAAATGATTCACCTGGTAGTAGTAAGCACCTATGAAATGGATGTCAGGGAAAGAGTCAGGAATGCACAAGAAACAGATGCATTCTTCAAGACCGTGACCTTATACCTAAGGCAATAGCCTACATGGATAAAGTATGAAGGCTATTAGATGCTCGATGAAGGCCTGCCGACTTATAGAAACAGATTGTATAGCCAAAGTTGTGACAAATTGAAGAGGTTCATAATGGATGAACTTCACAAGAGACCATATATTGGTCATCCATGTTATCAGAAAATGATCACAACCACTAGGAAAAAATTCTATTGGACTGGATTGAAAAAGGACATAGCTGATTAGCTAGCTAAGTGTCTTGAATGCTAGTAGGTTAAGGCAGAACACTGGCACCCAACAGGGTTGTTACAACCTCTACCAATTCTAGAATGGAAATGGGAAACCATCTCCATGGATTTCATCACCGTATTACCAAAATCGGCCAAGCAGAATGATGCCATCATGGTAGTGGTGGACAAATTGAGAAAGTCTGCTCATTTCGTTCCTATCAAGTCAACTTGTAATGCAATAGATGTTGCCAACATATTCATGAAGGATACATTTAGACTAAATGTCATGCCCAAGGATATTATATCTGACAGAGACACAAATTTACTTCAAGCTTCTATAAATCCTTAATGGCTAGTTGTGAGACTAAATTGTTGTTTAGCACAACCTATCATCCTCAAACTGATGGACAGACAAAAAGAGTAAAGAAGATATTAGAATACATGTTAAGGATGCATGTAATGCATCAACCTAAGAAGTGGGAAGACTACGTTCCATTGGTATAATTTTCCTACAACAACGATTATCAAGAGTCACTAAAGATGATCCCTTTTGAAGCCCTCTATGGTAGACAGTGCAAGATTCCAATCAGTTGGAGTAATCCAGTGGATATAATTACAATCGAACCTGACATGCTGAAAGAAATGGAACAACATGTGATTCAGATAAAGAAAAATATGAAAATTACTCAGGATAAACAAAAGAGTTACACCGACAGAAAGAGAACTCCTAGAGAGTTCAAGACAAGAGACCATGTCTATCTCAGAGTTAGGCCCAAGAAGAGTTCCTCGATAATGGGAGCTTGTGCCAAGATGGAACCTCAGTATTGTGGAACCTTTGAAGTCTTAGATAGAGTGGGACTTGTAGCCTATAGGATAGCACTCCCTCCCACAATAAAGGCACATAATGTTTTCCATGTTTCATTATTGAAGAAATATGCACATGATTCAAATCATATAATTGACTGGTCTGTGATCCAGGTGGAGTTGGAGGGAGAATTCCTGCCAGAACCTCAGATCATACTAGATAGGAAGGAAACCCCACTCAGGAACCGAACCATTGCACAGGTCAAGGTGCATTGGAAACACTATGGCCCAGATGAGTCTACGTGGGAAATGGAGGATGCCGTGAGACAATCATATCCATTTTTGTTTAGTTTGGTATATAGAGAGCATGTTGAAATATATAACATTGAGGATGATGTTCCTTTAAGGGGGAGGGAATTGTAAGACCCTGTTTCCCCCAGTTTGTAAATATAACTATATTGGCCAAGAGACTATGGAAAACTCAATATGTGTGAATGTTTGATTTGATGGACCTTTGTATAAAAGGTCGATGAATGTAAGTTCTGTTATTTTACTAGAAAATGGATAAGTGTTGCATGACTGCTGGAAGGGGGGTGTGCTAAGAGAGACCATGAAGGCTATGAAAGAGATGGTGAAGGGGACCAGGAATGGTTGCGTTAACCTCCACCAAACCAATACCTTACTGGATTTAATTTCTTAGGACCAGAATAGTCCTTTGACCCAAGAATGAGTTACATTCATGCTGGTAGGTGGGAAGACCTCCTAAAGATTTAATAAGGGGATGCGGCAGAGAACCCATCTATAAGGATTTCAGACCTAACCACGAACTAGGAATTTGAGCCACACACAATATTGCTGAGGAAGGAAAGAAAGGAAGGTGTGGTGGGAAGAGGAATGCCTACGAAGAGTTTAGAGACGAGAGACTAATCTCTCGAGTTCAAGAAAGAACTAAGAAATGAGCGTGTTCTGGTCATAAGAAATGGCTAGCAGGGATATGATACAAGCTGATAAATGAGGCTACTGAGTGACTGAGGAAGTACTCCGACAATCCTCCTTGCTTGGTATAGTGAAAATCGTTGCCAAGATCCTGCGGGAGGAGGAGAGTAACCTCCATCCCTACTGTCGTTGAGCTGGAAGAAAGGATTATATCTCAGAGTATCATGGTCTAGCTCGAGGGTGGCTAGTGGTAAAGCCATTAGGAGTGTCTGAGCATATGGTTGGGTGGAAACGGTAACCCCTTTCAGTAATCGCTTCACGTTATTTGGTTCTGATAAGTGTTTGCTTACTCTATGCATTGAATTGGGAATAATGGATGCATGCATGTATTTATATATCTATAAATGGTTTTTGTATTGAAATGGTTAATTTATGTGTATGCGTTAGTATTATTGTGAACTTATGCTCCTGGTTGATTGTCTATGTGCCCCAACCTAGCCTTCAAGGTGCCTTGGGACATAAACCTGTAGGACGACCGAGATAGAAAGTATTGCGTCAGTCTCGCCCTGACCATCTGAAGAGACTATCTCCTTTAGACCCTTTACTGTGTGACTAAGATATCATTCCTAAGTCCTTAACAGTTTCATGATGAAGCTCAGGAAGGATAGAAAAATTTAAGTCTCGGAAGGGAAGATCCTTTTGTCTGGAAGACGAATGGACGAGACCTATTCAGGAGAACCCATATGACCAACACCTAGGAACCTTAGGCTAAGCCTAAGGGAGCAAAGTCCTTCTGGATTTGGAGCTCCAGAAGTCCAAGACTTTGGAGTATTGTCAGCCCTCATAGTCATAAACCGACCAAAGGCGACTGGGAGTTACAGTTACCCGTAAGGTTGACTGACGTTGGGTGGTTTCCCTAGTGGTTAGGTGAACCTATCTTACCAACTAAATCGTGATCCAAAACCCCAAATGCCGGAGCCGCGAAGTGACCATAACCATAGATCAAGGGATCCTTGAGGTTCTTTCCCAGTCGTCGATATACCACGGACATGTGGTGCTAGCCCCTTTAGTTGCCAGCCCCTTTAGTTCAGAGATTGGGAACTTCTGAAGAAAAGAGGAGTTTTCATTTAAAAACTGCCGAATGCCAAATCCCCAAGGTAACAAGAGACATAGATCCATAAATTTACATGGCTGGATCTAGACCGTGATATCTGAGGGATGTTAGTGTTGATTTTTCAATAGGCTAGTTTAGGCATGAAGTTTATTCCATTTTATCATTTAACCATAACCATAAATGTTGCAACAATCAAGATCACAAGAAGAAGCACCATGCACAAGAACAAAAAATGTATCCTGGGAAACCCTTCTCAACAAGGGAAGAAAACCCAGCCAAATTCTTTGCTATATTCTTCAAGAGAAATACCTCCACCTCTGAGAAATACCTAGCACACAAGAGGGTGCTTAAACC
>JASDQU010685368.1:4008-26124 GCA_032191745.1 Picea mariana | reverse complement strand
AAAGAAAAATTGTACATACATCTTGTGTTCTTTATGTTCCTTGTGGAGATGATTTGTTGATGATATGTTGCTGATATATGTTTCTGATATGTATTCACATCTAACTGATTATAAATGACAACAATGAGTAATGAACAAATGTTGAATGTTAACTAAGGATTTTTTTGTGTAAGAGAGAAGTTTTGGGAAAAAGATCCCCACACTCATTCACCCCCCCTCTAAGTGTGGTAGGTGTGTCCAACAATAGTAACCTATGTCCCTACTGTCGCTGAGCTGGAAGCACAGATTATATCTCATAACATCATGGTCTATCTCAGGGGTGGATAGTGGTAAATATGTTAGGAGTGACTGAGCCTATGGTTGGGTGGAAACGGGGACCCCTTTCAACAGTCGCTTCAGGTTATCTGGTTATGATAAGTGTTTTCTTACTCTATGTATTGAATTGGTAATAATGGATGTGTGCATGCATTTATATATCTATAAATGGTTTTTGTATTGAAATGGTTAAGTTATGTGTATGCGTTTGTATTCTTGTGAACTTATGCTCCTGGTTGATTGTCTATGTGCCCCAACCTAGCCTTCAAGGTGCCTTGGGACATAAACCTGTAAGATGACCGAGATAGAAAGTATTGCGTCAATCTATCCCTGTCCATCTAAAGAGACTATCCCCTTCAGACTCCTTACTTTGAAACTGAGATATCATGCCCAAGTCCTTAACAATTTCATGATGAAGCTCAGGAATGATAGCGATATTTAAGTCTCGGAAGGGAAGATCCTTCCGTCTGGAAGACGGAAGGATGAGACATGTTTGGGAGAACCCATATGACCAATACTTAAGAACCTTAGGCTAAGATTAAGGGAGCTAAGTCCTTCTGGCATCGGAGCTCTAAAATTCTGGGACTTCGGAGTATTGTCAGCCCTCATAGTCATAAAATGGCTAAAGGTGAGCGAGAGTTACGGTTATCCGTAAGGTTGACCCGCGTTGGGAGGTTTCCCCAATGGTTAGGTAAACCTATCTTACCAACTAAATCAGGATCCAAAACCCCGAAGGCCGGAGCTGTGAAGTAACCAGAATCGTATATCAATGCATCCTTTAGGTTCTTTTCCAGCCGTCGATATACTAGGGACATGTGGTGCTAGCGCCTTTAGTTCAAAGATCGGGCGCTTCGGGAGAAAATAGGAGTTTTCATCGCAAAACTCTCGAACGCTGAATCCCTGAGGTAACAAGAGCTGTAGATCCATAAATATATGTGGCTAGATCTAGACCATGAGATCTGAGGGATGTTAGAAGGGTGTCAATATGGGGTAACGTGGTGCAGTGACGTCACCTAGGGTGATGTGGACCCCATTTTGACATGTCACCCAGATTCGTGTGTATCACATACTCTATAGGCCCATTGAAACGTACCACGTGTCACCCTGACCCCTCCTACAAGTTAGTTCCTGGTACGTGTCCGCCTAGGCAACGTGGTTGGTGAAGTGAATGGAACTCTGGGAGTCCGGGACTTCGGGACTCTGGAGAATTTGAAATCTAGAATTGTAGAGATACAAAAAAGGGTCCGAAGGTTGGAACCACATGGCAAGATTACATGACTTCGAAAGGTCTCGTGCATAGATAACAATGAGACGTTCAACGCCGAAGCGTCGAACTCTGAATTCCCTGCTAGCCTGTGTGTCAGAAGAGGGTTAAGCTAGTTGTTGGATTGGGTGATGGATGGACCTACCCTATGAGAGGTAGGAACCAAGAGATGAAGGCACAGGGGCATCACGTGGCCCTCAACCAATGGATGCTCGAAGAACTTCGGGAAGATGTAAGATATAAACCAAGGGCCGGTTTAGAACCCGATAGCAATCATTAGAAAGCTATAGGAAAGAATAAGAGAATGAATCACCTCAGAGAGATGATTCAAGAAGATTTAGTTAAGGAATTTTTTTTTTATGATTCCTTACCCATTAAAATACTATTAAGGAGTCGAGTGTGTTACAAATTGGTATCAGAGCATGGTTACAACACTTGGCCTACTTGGGCTCATGGAAGAGTCACTTAAAAACCATGTTTAAAGAAATCTTAAGGGTGACACACTACCTTACCTCTTTCTTAAAGAGTCTGGTTAAACTCTTTCCGAAGAAAATAATGAAAACTTTCTACCATGTGTGTGTATTTAAGAAATATGAACTATGTGTTTTTCATGAGCTAATAAACTGTTAGCTAACAACAAGTGTTTTGTCAGCACTCAAGCAGTCGGTGAATCATGCAAAACTACAAGCATAAAGGAGATGGTGAAGCGCCATGAAGTGGGGGATGGCTCCCACAATAGAGAAGAAGAATATGACAAGAGGAGGGTAGTGGAGACCCCTACGGATATGTATGAAACTGTAAGGAGTCTCATGGACGAATTAGAGAGTTGCAAGGCCTACAATGAGATATTGATAAAGGAGCAAGAAAAACAAGTGGAAATTAATGCAGTCTTGCTGTAGAGCTTATTCGATATACAGAGGAAACTACAAAATGGACCTGTAACCAGTCATGTGGACCGATGACATACGAAGAGAAGTAAAAGTCCACCTAAGATACGAAACCGTAGTCCCATAAGTGGCCACACTAGGAGGAGTACCTCGAGGAAGGTCCAACCTGGAGACATGGGACACTTATCAGGAGAGTTCGCTGGAAATGAAACTGGCAAATCCAAGGGATCTTCTAGTAGAAAAACTAGCGCACATTCTCAAAGGAAAGGAAAGAAGCGAAAGCATTCGAAAATTCATGACCCTGAAGAGTTCAAGAAATCCAAAAGACCCTCTTTCAATGGAGAGATCGAGAAAGGGGAAGAGGAAGAATCTTGGCTATTTGGTTTAAGGAATTACTTTAGAGTCCATGATTACTCTGAAAACTTGAAGGCTCGAATAACCATCTTCAACATGAATGGAAAAGATTCCATTTGGTGGGAAGACATTAAGAATGTGAAAGGAATCCATGAAGAGGACTTATCATGGAAACAATTTGAGAAACACTTCAAGAAGAAGTATATGTCAGAGAAATACTTTGATGGGAATACTAAGGAGTTCTATGAACTCAAGCTGGGACAACTCATCATAGAGGAATATGTCAATAAATTCCTTGAGCTGCTGAGGTATGTACCCTAAATAAAGGATGAAAAGGTAAAAGTGAAACAATTTATTAGTGGGTTACCTCAGACCTACCAGAACAAGATTGAGTTTGATGAGCCAAATACCTTAGAGGACACTATACATAAGGCAAGGTATTGTTATGAATAGTTCAGGAGTCAGACAGAACCTCGCAAGGACTGGAAGAAGAAGAGTAGTTTAGGATTCAATAAGAAGGGGTTCAAATCCTCAATATTTAAGAACTATAGAAAGGAATCTAGAATAATCCTTCCTACTAGAAGTGTATATGAACAAAATTTCCCCTCTTAGAGTGGAAATAAACCTTTTGGAGTAATCCCAGGAAAGACTGATAACCAAAATAAGGAACCCTTGAAATGTTGGGGTTGTGGAGAAGAACATCTACTGAGGGATTATCCACACAAACAACAAAACAATAGGTGAGTATACAATATCCAAGAAGCTACCACAATCAATGATGTGGCTAGGAGCATGCCACAGATTCATGCAGCTTTGGATAATAAACAATCCGACCACCAAGCTTCAGTGGTGGAGATGGAAGGTATGATCGACAACCGTCTAGTTTCTATTTTAATTGACCTTGGTTCTAATTTGAGTTATGTGGCTCCTCATACTATTGATAAGTGTAAATTTCAACCAATTAGACAGGTTAATCCATGGTTGGTACAACTAGTCACTAGAACCAAAAGAAAAGTAGCAGAGGTCATACCAACTTGGCAATTCATCATGGATGGATTGCCCACCCAAGCGACCCTTAACATACTTCCCTTAGGACCTTATGACCTGTTGATTGGTATGGTCTGGTTAGCCACTTATAAAACCAAATTATACTGTTACCATAAAAATTTAGAATGTGTAAATGAAGAAGAGAGAAAGATAACCCTCGAAGGGATTCAAAAGCCTATCTTAGTGAGATGAATATCAACCCTTCAAATGAAAAAGTATTGCAGAAAGGGATGTCCTATATATGAAATGCATGTGTTGGAATATTTTGAGTATGAAAACCAAACCTAGAGGACCACCCCATATTGAGAGAGTATAGAGACATGTTTCCAGAAGAGGTACCGGGTATACCTCCAAGAAGAGACATTGACTTCTCGATAGAACTTGCACTAGGAGCAGTGCCAGTGTCTAGGACACCCTATAGGATGAGTACACCCGAGCTAGTTGAGATCAATCTACAACTAAAGGAAATGATGGACAAAGGCTACATCTGGCCCAGTGTGTCTCCATGGGGAGCACCAATATTGTTTGTGAAGAAGAAAGACGACACACTGCGATTGTGCATAGATTATAGACAACTAAATAAGAAAACCATAAAGAACAAGTACCCCTTACCAAGAATCGATGACTTGTTCGACCAATTAGGGGGCGATTCCATTTTCTCAAAGATCAACTTAAGGTATGGATACCATCAATTCTGAATCAAGGATGAAGACATCCAAAAACAACCTTCAGGACCAGATATGGTCATTATGAATTTGTGGTGGTGCCATTTGGATTAACCAATGCCCCCGCCACTTTTATGTGCTTGATGAATAATGTACTCAACAAATTCCTAGATAGATTTTTATTGGTTTTCATTGATGATATCCTAATCTACTCCAAGAACAAAGAGTAGCATGAAGAACATCTTAGACTTGTACTTCAATTACTAAGATATCATCAACTCTACGCTAAGTTTAGCAAGTGTGACTTTTTCCAGAAGCAAGTCCATTACTTAGGCCATGTTATTTCTAAAGAAGGAGTGGCAATAGACCCTAACAAGATCAGATATATTATGGAATGGCCTACCCCAAAGGATTTATCTGATATCATATCCTTTATGGGATTAGCAGGATACCATAGAAGGTTCATAAAAGAATTTTCCAAGATTGGTTGTGCAATCAATGCCCTTCAGAAAAAGAGGGTTAAATTCACTTGGACATCAGAATGTGAAGAAATATTTCATGCACTGAAATACCATCTGACCCACGCACCCATGCTGCAGGTTGTAGACCCTAATAATGACTTCCTCGTGTGTACAAATGCCTGCAAGGAAGGACTCAGATGAGTCCTTATGCAAGAAGGACGTGTAATTTGCTACGAATCCAGAAAATTGAATGAGCATGAAGTCAATTATGTGACCCATGATCTAGAGTTGGCTGCCATAGTGCATGCTTTAAAAATGTGGAGGAATTACCTCATGGGTAGGATATTAGTACTTATGATAGACCACTGTGGGTTGAGGCACCTGTTTGATCAACCAAAACTCAATGCTGGACAAGCTAGGTGGATGGCTCTCCTTAGCGAGTTTGATTTCAAAATAAAACACATAAAAGGAAAAGAAAATAGGGTGGCTGATGCCCTTAGAATAAGTGTGAAAATGATTCATCTGGCAGCGGTAAGCACCTATGAAATGGATGTCAGGGAAAGAGTCAGGAATGCACAAGAAACAAATGCATTCTTCAAGACTGTGACCTCATACCTAAGGCAAGAGCCTACATGGCTAAAGTATGAAGGCTATCATATGCTCGATGAAGGCCTGCCGACTTATAGAAACAGATTGTATATCCAAATTTGTGATGACTTGAAGAGGTTCATAATGGATGAACTGCACAAGAGACCATATATTGGTCATCCATGTTATCAGAAAATGATCACAACCACTAGGAAAAAATTCTATTGGACTAGATTGAAAAAGGACATAGCTGATTAGCTAGCTAAGTGTCTTGAATGCTAGCAGGTTAAGGCAGAACACCAGCACCCAACAGGGTTGTTACAACCTCTACCAATTATAGAATGGAAATGGGAAACCATCTCCATGGATTTCATAACTGTATTACCAAAATCGGTCAAGCAGAATGATGCCATCATGGTAGTGGTGGACAAATTGAGCAAGTTTGCTCACTTCATCCTTGTCAAGTCAAATTGTAAGGAAATAGATGTTGCCAACATATTCATGAAGGATATATTCAGACTAAATGGCATGCCCAAGGATATTATATCTGACAGAGACACAAAATTTACTTCAAGCTTCTGTAAATCCTTAATGGTTAGTTGTGAGACTAAATTGTTGTTTAGCACAACCTATCATCCTCAAACTGATGGACAGAAAAAAAGAGTAAAAAATATATTAGAATACATGTTAAGGATGCATGTAATGCATCAACCTAAGAAGTGGGAAGACTACCTTCCATTGGTATAATTTTCCTACAACAATGATTATCAAGAGTCACTAAAGATGAGCCCTTTTGAAGCCCTCTATGGTAGACAGTGCAAGATTCCAATCAGCTGGAGTAATCCAGTGGATAGAATTACAATCGAACCCGAGATGCTGAAATAAATGGAACAACATGTGATTCAGATAAAGAAAAATGTGAAAATTACTTAGGATAAACAAAAGAGTTACACCGACAGAAAGAGAACTCCCAGAGAGTTCAAGACAAGAGACCATGTCTATCTCAGAGTTAGGTCCAAGAAGAGTTCCTCGATAATGGGAGCTTGTGCCAAGCTGGAACCTCGGTATTGTGGACCCTTTGAAATCTTAGATAGAGTGGGACTTGTAGCCTATAGAATAGCACTTCCTCCCACAATAAAGGCACATAATGTTTTCCATGTTTCATTATTGAAGAAATATGCACATGATTCAAATCATATAATTGACTGGTCTGTGATCCAGGTGAAGTTGGAGGGAGAATTCCTGCCAGAACCTCAGATCATACTAGATAGGAAGGAAACCCCACTCAGGAACCGAACCATCGCACAGGTCAAGGTGCACTGGAAACACTTTGGCCCAGATGAGGCTACATGGGAAATGGAGGATGCCGTGAGACAATCATATCCATTTTTGTTTAGTTCTGTATATATAGAGCATGTTGAAATATATAACATCGAGGATGATGTTCCTTTAAGGGGGAGGGAATTGTAAGACCCTGTTTCCCCCAGTTTGTAAATATAACTATATTGGCCAAGAGACTATGGAAAACTCAATATGTGTGAATGTTTGATTTGATGGACCTTTGTATAAAAGGTCGATGAATGTAAGTTCTATTATTTTACTAGAAAATGGATAAGTGTTGCATGACTTCTGGAAGGGGGTTGTGATAAGAGAGACCATGAAGGCTATGAAAGAGATGGTGAAGGGGACCGGGAATGGTTGCGTTAACCTCCACCAAACCAATACCTTACTGGATTTAATTTCTTAGGACCAGAACAATCCTCTAACCCAAGAATGAGTTACATTCACGCTGGTAGGTGGGAAGACTTCCTAAAGAGTTAATAAGGGGATGGGGCAGAGAACCCATCTGTAAGGATTTTAGACCTGACCATGAACTGGGAATTTGATCCACACACAATCTTGCTGAGGAAGGAAAGAAAGGAAGGTGTGGTGGGAAGAGGAATGCCTACGAAGAGTTCAGAGACGAGAGACTAATCTCTCAGGTTCAAGGAAGAACTAAGAAATGAGCGTGTTCTGGTCATAAGAAATGGCTAGCAGGGATATGATACAAGCTGATAAATGAGGCTATTGAGTGACTGAGGAAGTACTCTGACAATCCTCCTTGCTTGGTATAGTGAAAACCGTTGCCAAGATCCTACGGGAGGAGGAGAGTAACCTCCGTCCCTACTGTCGTTGAGCTGGAAGAAAGGATTATATCTCAGAGCATAATGGTCTAGCTTAGGGGTGGCTAGTGGTAAAGCCATTAGGAGTGATTGAGCATATGGTTGGGTGGAAATGGTAACCCCTTTCAGCAATCGCTTCACGTTATTTGGTTCTAATAAGTGTTTGCTTACTCTATGAATTGAATTGAGAATAATGGATGTATGCATGTATTTATATATTTATAAATGGTTTTTGTATTGAAATGGTTAATTTATGTGTATGCATTTGTATTCTTGTGAACTTATGCTTCTGGTTGATTGTCTATGTGCCCCAACCTAGCCTTCAATGTGCCTTGGGACATAAACCTGTAGGACAACCGAGATAGAAAGTATTGCGTCAGTCTAGCCCTGACCATTTGAAGAGACTATCTCCTTCCGACTCTTTACTGTGCGACTGAGATATCATTCCCAAGTCCTTAACAATTTCATGATGAAGCTTAGGAAGGATAGCAAGATTTAAGTCTCAGAAGGGAATATCCTTTTGTCTGGAAGACGAATGGATGAGACCTATTCAGGAGAACCCATATGACCAACACCTAGGAACCTTAGGCTAAGCCTATGGGAGCTAAGTCCTTCTGGATTTGGAGCTCTAGAATTCCAGGACTTCGGAGTATTGTCAACCCTCATATTCATAAACCGACCAAAGGCGACCGAGAGTTACAATTACCCATAAGGTTGACCAACGTTGGGTGGTTTGCCTAGTGGTTAGGTGAACCTATCTTACCAACTAAACTGTGATCCAAAACCCCGAATGATGGAGTCGTGAAGTAACCAGAACCGTAGATCAAGGGATCCTTCAGGTTCTTTCCCAGTCGTTGATATACTAGGGACATGTGGTGCTAGCCCATTTAGTTCAGAGATTGGGAACTTCGGAAGAAAAGAGGAGTTTTCATTCAAAAACTCCTGAATGTCGAATCCCCAAGGTAACAAGAGACATATATCCATAAATCTACATGGCCGGATCTAGACCATGATATCTGAGGGATGTTAGTGTTGATTTTTCAATAGGCTAGTTTAAGCATGAAGTTTATTCCATTTTATCATTTAACCATAACCATAAATGTTGCAACAATCAAGATCACAAGAAGAAGCACCATGCACAAGAACAAAAAATGTATCCTAGGAAACCCTTCTCAACAAGGGAAGAAAACCTAGCCAAATTCTTTGCTATATTCTTCAAGAAAAATACCTCCACCTCCAAGAAATACCTAGCACACAAGAGGGTGCTTAAACCATACAACTCTAGCGCCCAAGAGAGGTGCACACCTTTTGCCAATGAGATGTACTTGTTGAAATTTACAAACTCACAAGTATGATATGCTTCCACAATGGGGAATCATCCCTTACTTATATTATACTTGTCAAATAAATAAATGCGTCTATTGGCTCAACAGGGCCGACCTCTTGATGCCACTTTATAATTTATTATTATTATTATCATTACTATTAATCACATTAAGGTGGGGCTGACCTGTACCCTTTACATAACAATTAGGGTTACATGAAAGTTTGACTCTTGAACAACATATAACAATGGATCTGATACACCCACTAGTGCTCATCCACTAGGGGCACATCTATAGGGATGTCATATCTCTAGGTCACTGCATTACATAGAAGAACCAGATCTACACATGTTCACTTGTGCNTCATCTTCATTTCTGTTCACATGACGATGCACCCAACACTTTGGGATTTCACATGTTCACCTTATGCTCAGCCATAGGCACATCCAATTCATCATATCGCCTTTACCAATGGATAATCATCTGGAGCTCTTCTCACTTTTTGAATGGAGGAGGTCATCTCTATGTTCCTAGCTCTGTCTCAGGCAGGAAACACATACCCTTCTCAGGGGATTTCTCTTAGGTTTCTAAGCTGAGAGAAAGGCTTCACATAGCTGCAATGATCCACACCTCACAGGTTTATAATATGGAGAATGTCTCACATAGCTGCATTCATCAACACTCCCTCTCAGCTAGGAAGACATTCTTCATAATGTTAGGTCTCACACATATGTACTCTAAATTTTGTTTTTGGTTGGAGTCATCAATACTCCCTCTTAACTAGGAAGGATTTTTTCACCAAGTTGCTTTGGTGAAGATGTCTGTAACCTGCTCATGTGTAGGAAGGTACTGCAAGTGTACGATTTTCCTCTGCATCATATCTCTGATATAACAATATTTCATCTCATCGTGTTTTGATCCATCAGGAAACATTGGGTTCTCAAGAATATTTACACATACTTCTTAGTTATCATTATAGGATCCATCTCATGGTCAAGTAAATCTATTAGAAGCTAGTGAAGCCACATTGCTTCGCACACTCGATGCTATTTTCTCTGCCTATGTGGTACTTAAGGTCACATAGTTTTATTTCCTGCTGTATCAGGAAACCATGGAAAAAATTATGGTATAACATCACTTGGATGTGCTCTCCCGATCCACTGTACTTTTTCTCAATCTGAATCAACATATCCTGCAAAATCAAGTTCATACTGGAGGCATATCTCATGCCATATCCAACTGTGCCTCGTATATATCTCAATGCATGTTTTGCTGTTGTCTGGTGAGTCTATCTAAGAATATTCACTGCATGGAATGAATCAGGTCTAGTTTTAACCAGATACATCAGTGATCCAATCGGTTGTGGATCAGTCTCAGCTGAATCATCACGAACCTTCTTTAAATCCATCACGATGGATTTTGCAATCTGTCATACTGAACTTCTTTAATATTTTCACTGTATATTTTCCTTGACTCAAGAAAAATATTATCAGTGCTCTATCATACTTCTTGTCCCAAGAAGTAGTGCATCATACTCAAATTGTTCATATCGAATTCATAAGTCAAGGATTACTTGTATCCAACAACAACACTTTCTGAATAAGTCATCAGGATCATGCTCTCTTCATCAACACTGTAATGATATGGGTTTGGATCAACAATACTCTTGCTGAAATCCAAACTCATCAAGAATCTATCTATCTGATATAGTTTCCACTTCATGGATGGTGGTATGGATGGAAGTGCATCGGTTTTACTGGAACAAGTGTTTTATCATAGACAAATTCCTCTGTTTGTAAGAGGTCTCTGGCTATAGATTTCTTTCTTGTATTCCTTGACACTTCCATCAATTTCATTCTTGATCTTAAGATATACTGGTATTCTTATGTTATGACATCTTGCCATACTTGTTCTCTTGTTGCTTTCTTAAGACAATAAATCTCAACGTCAATGAAGTGGCTTATGACTGAGGGATAGCTCGAAAATATCTTTTTCCTTCTCGGAATGTGCCTTGAGGGGATTGCATGTTTCTCTGCCTCTAGGTAGCCCTTTTATGTTCTACTGAACATATCAATTGGAGAAACTAGATCAATTGGAATAATGTCTATCTCCCTCTGATATGCTGAAGGGGGAGAGAGACATTGTCTCACTGTCAATATCCATCTGAGATTCTCTGGATTTTGAAGAGCTATCTTTTCTTCAAGGGAAACATTGTTTCTGCTTGTTCTTGTATGATGAACAAATTAAATATGGTTTGGACTCCCATACTAGGGATACAGATCCAAATCTTGAGAGATCCTGTACCGGAAACAATATTAATCATTTATTTGAAATATGCAATCAACTATAAAATTAGAGATCAATTGATTTACCTAGTTTTAGTCATGTCCTTTTAGAGGAAGTACTTCTCCTCTCAATTCTCTTCACTCTTTTGAGGTGGATCTAGATCAATGTCAGTGGTGGAAGCATATTGTCTTCCCTTCTTCCTGGTTGGACATTTTCTTTCAATGTGTCCATACTTGTCACATCTGAAGCACTGAATTTCTGAAACATCTCTTCTTTGATAACCTGGATTGGATGAAGAATTTTCACCCTTAAATGTTTTCCTGAAATTTCTTTTGAATTTTCCTCCCTTCTTTGTATGAAGTGCAAGAGCATGATTTTATTCTGAGGAATCTTCCACTCCTCTATTTCTATGTCTAAGTTCTTCTTGAGTGCAATCTATCCATAGACGCTCAAATTTTGGTAGAGCTTCTCTTCCACTGATACTCTGAATGAAAGGCTCCCATGATTTTGGAAGATTCTGGAGAGTGGTTAAGACAAGTTCTCTATCAAACATGATTTCTCCAATGGTCTCTAGCTGTTATTTAATATCTGACAACTTCATAAAGAAGAGTGAAACTATGTCATCCTTCGTCATATTGGTACTTTGAAGTTGGCTCTTTAAGGTAAGATTTCTGAGAGTGTTTTCACTTTCAAATATTCCTTTTAATGTTTTATACATATCATAGGTTGTCTTCATATTTGAAATACGGGGTAAGAGATGATCTCTTACTAAGTAGATGATTATTTTTCTTGCTTTGACATCTTCTTCTTTTCTTATCTTCTTTTATATATCAGTAGCTATGTCTAGTAGAGTTTTAGTTGTTACATCCAATAGATCATCTTCTTTAAGAGTGACTAGAAGCTTTGATTTTGAAGGGATGAAGTTGCTTGCTCCATCAAGCCTATATTCTACTAATGTTTTGTTTCTTCGAACACTTGCTGACTAGATTTTGAAAAACTAATGATTAGGTTCAATTAGAAACCTTGGATTATTTGGACTTATGAATTCCAATAATAAATTTGGTAGTATCACTGAGATGCTTGCTAATTCAAGAAAAATGTTTCTTCCAAAACCCTAGAATTTTGTAGGAAATTTCGGTACCCTTGAAACCCTAGGTCCAAAAATCAAAATTTATCAGAATTTCATTTTGAGAGCTTCTAGAGATGTACTAGAAGAGGCCGTACTCTTCTATGCCAAAACTATCCCAAAGGTCCAAGTATTAAGGGCTGAATCACCATTGAGAAGGAGGCCGTATGGATTTTTTGGAAACCCTAGGAGGGCCGTACTGTTTTGTAGAAGAGGAAATATGGATGATAAAATATCGAAGCTTGTGCAATGGGTTCTTCAAGACCTATGCTTTGATACCATGTTGATTTTTCAATAGGCTAGGTTAAGCATGAAGTTTATTCCATTTTATAATTTAACCATAACCATAAATGTTGCAACAATCAAGATCACAAGAAGAAGCACCATGCACAAGAAGACAAAATGTATCATGGAAAACCCTTCTCAACAAGGGAATAAAACCAAGCCAAATCCTTTGCTATATTTTTCAAGAGAAAGACCTTCACCTCCAAGAAAGACCTAACACACAAGAGGGTGCTTAAACCATACAAACCTAGTGCCCAAGAGAGGTGCGCACCTTTTTCCAAAGAGATGTACTTGCTGAAATTTCCAAACTCACAAGTATGATATGATTCCACAATGGGGAATCATCCCTTACTTATGTTAGACTTTTAAAATCAACAAAGGCGTATATTGGCCAACAGGGCCAAACTCTCTAAGTCACTTTATAATTTATTATTATTATTATTAATCACATTAAGGTGGGGCTGACATGTACCCTTTACATAACAATTAGGGTTACAGGCAAGTCTGAATCTTGAACAACATATAGCAAAGGATATGATACACCCACTAGTGCTCATCCACTAGGGGCACATCCATAGGGATGTCATATCTCTAGCTCACCGCATTACACAGAAGAACCTGATCTACACACATTCACCTGTGCTCATCC
This sequence comes from Picea mariana, assembly GCA_032191745.1. Classification (NCBI taxonomy): domain Eukaryota; kingdom Viridiplantae; phylum Streptophyta; class Pinopsida; order Pinales; family Pinaceae; genus Picea; species Picea mariana. The sequence goes on along the minus strand of JASDQU010685368.1, from coordinate 12,710 downwards.
ACAGGCATGCCCACTCTACAAATATTCTTTCCCACTACCTCACACATGAGAATCATTTGGAGTTTTCTCGTTAACTTTGCTACTCAAAGGAGGAAAACACATCATCTTCATTTATATTCACATGACGGTGCACCTAACATTGTGGGATTTCACATGTTCACCTTATGCTCAACCACAGACACGTCCAACTCATCAGATCACCTTTCCTACTGGATAATCATCTGGAGTTCTTCTCACTCTCTGAATGGAGGAGGTCATCTCTATGTTCCTAGATCTGTCCCAAGAAGGAACCACATACCCTTCTTAGGGGCTTTCTCTCAGGTTTGTAAGCTGAGAGAAAGGATTTACATAGATGCAATGATCCACACCTCACAGGTTTGTAAGCTGGAGAATGTCTCACATAGCTGCATTCATCAATAGTTAGAAGGTTGTCAGTCTGCGGTGACATGGTGTAGTGATGTCACCCAGGGTGACATGGACCATAGTTTGACGTGCCATGTGTCACCTAGATTCATGCATATCACATACCCTATAGGCCCATTGGAATGTACCACGTGTCACCCTGACCCCTCCTATGTGTCAGTTCCTGGTACGTGTCTGCCTAGCCAACATGGTTGGTGAAGTGAACGAAAATCTGGGAGTTTGGGACTTCGAGACTCCAGAGGATTTGGAATGTATCATTGTAGAGAGACAAAAAAGGGTCTGAAGGAAGGAACCACATGGTAATATTATGGGAGTTCGGAAGGTCTTGTGTGTAGATAGCAAGGAGACGTTCAACACCGAAGCGCCAAACTCAAAATTCCCTGCTAGCCTATGTGTCAGATGAGGGTTAAGCCAGTCTTCAGATTGGTTGATGGATGGATTTACCCTACGGGAGGTAGGGAACAAGAGAGGAAGCCATGGGGGTGTCATGTGGCCCTCAACGAATGGACGCCTGAAGAACTTCAGGAAGTTGTAAGATATAAACCAAGGGTCAATTTAGAACCTGGTAGTAGTGATTAGAAATCTAGAGGCAAGCGTAAGAGAATGAATCACCTTGGAGAGATGATTCGAAAAGAGTTAGTTAAGAAAAAATGAATTTATGATGCCCCACCCCTTAAAAGAATTTTAAGGAGTCAGGTGTGTTACAAGTACTATCTAGAGAGCCATCTCAAGCCAACTCAACTAAGTCCATAGGAGTACAAGGCATGATACCATCTCAAGCCGACTCAATTAAGTCTAGAGGAGTACAAGGCATGAGACCATCTCAAGTCATCTCAACTCAGTCTAGAGGAATAGACAAGAGACCACACATCATAAAAATTCAGTCCAGAGTCTGACAAACACCCATCACATGGGCACACATCATCTCAACTCAGTCCAGAGGAGAACTACACACCCATCACATGGGCCCTCTCACAGATCAAATCAACTCAGTCCAGAGGAGAATGATCTGGAGAATGTCACACGATGCTGACGCTGCAATCGTCAACACTCCAAAGTCACCAAAATTGAGAACAACCTTGTTCTCCAATAACCATACAAATCAAAAAACCAAACCTCAACAACATCATTGGGAGTATCCTTTTCACATGAATCTGCTGCAAACCACTTGTACGACTTGATGATGTCACCTGTCTTGTACAGATTTGTACTTGCCCAGAAACTGAAATATACGATTCACCTTACTGGAAATAAACGTACATACACTGTTTTCTCTCTTGCAAACCGCATATAACCTATACACGATTCATCCTTCTGCAACCTACGTATATACACACTTTTCCCTCTTGAAAACCACCTATAGTATGAAAAATTCTCTCCACACGTGTGAGCTTCTTCGCTTCTCTCTTCATGGCCATATTTTCCACCTTGTAGACTTTCCCTTTGCTCAGATCACCAATCCTCCTAGCACAAGTGTAGACTCACTTATGCTAGCTCCATCATGTACCCACACACTCTACATGATTATGTAATGTTACAATGACCTCTCTCCTTTATATATAAGTCCTAGGGGTGAACATAGAAGCCCCTCCACAAGTCAACATCAAATTAGAATTTCCTTGTGGGTGTGAAGCCCCAAAACAAACCCACAAATCCCATCATCAAACCCATGAATCCCAAACTCAAATCCAAGGAGATTTTCACCAAACTGAAAGTGTGATGTGGTGCCCACGACAATTCCCACATGCCCAACACTTAGGGTCATGTGAGAATACTTACCCAAAGCTACAAAAATCAACACTCCCTCTTAGCGAGGAAGGTATTATCACTATACTCCATAAGTGGGAATACCTCCTGATGCTACAAAAACATCAACACTCCTTCTTAGCGAGGGAGGCATTCTATCCTCCATCATCACCTGGAAGTGGCTCTATATTTCGTACAGGATCCCATACCATAGCTACTCTCCAATCTGTCTTATTGGCTTCTCCCATTGTCATCGAAGAAAATCCTACTCTCCAATCCTCCTGATTATATGTATCCTCAGTCTCCGAAGTAAATACTATTATCTGACATGATCCCATCCTGGAAGACATCTTTCTCCTAGAAGTATCCTGCCTCTAAACCTCTTGTATGGCCATCTCAACCCATGACACCTGTCAGTCAGTCCTAGAAGACATCTCTCTCCCACTTGAAACTAAGGGGGAACTACCTATGGATGACCATCTCTCTCTCTGAGCCAGCTGAATCTCCGTGAGATCAAGATCACTTTGAGACCACATGCTCCTCCTGAAATTTGACTCCCTATGAGTATGTAAAACCCTAGCCATCTTCTCCCTATCCATTGTCCTTTGCACAGTCCTAGGAGGATGCTCCTCCCTCTTGGATTCTGAGGGATAATTCTCTTTGAATTTTGGATCCCTTTGAACTAGTACTACTGGTGGGGTTACCTGCCTCACCACTCATGAAGCCACCTGCTCCTCCTCATCTGTATCTCTGCTCTTGCTGGAAACAAAACTAATAGGTTGGCCCCTAAACCTATATAGGTTTCCCTCCCTAATTCAAAGAACCATTTCTGATATAAATCTAGATCGTCTGGGCATAAGCAATACCCGTTTATATCGAAACAATACATGATAGCCCTTCCTTTTAATCTTCGAGAATGAGAAGACACTCCTCTTGCGTTTTGGCACCCACAACACATTCGACACCCTTAGTATCTCTCCTAACTCCAATTGAAACGATACAATACCAGATCCTCGCACTAAATGCTTGGATGCCATACCAAGCTCCACTCATAAGTCTGAGCTAGTCTTTGTGAGAGTGTCAAATGCACCTATCATATGGCAAGATGATTTGCTATCCACCAACCATCTCTCCTTTCTAGAGACAATAGTTGAAAGGGAAGAGACCAACAAGATCTCCCTTTGGAACCTGTTTGGAAACTCATCAACCTTTGTTGTTGATGCCTGCTGCCTTCTTTGTCTTCCCCTATAGTGTAGAAAATGTGAAGCATAGTTCCCAAAATCATGACACTCAAAAAATCTGATCTTACTAAGATCCTTCTTCCATCTCATCTTTGGAGATGATTCCCTCTTAGGAGAAGCCCTTCTCCCTGACATACCTATTCTATCTAGAGAACCCCTTCTGCTCTTCCTAGTGTGGGCTACAAGGTCTTGGTTCTCATCACTGCTACTCTTTACCACACCATTCATATCATCTCTAGATACTAACCAGGTCTCCTCCTATATACAATCTATCCATAGTATGTCAAATTTTGACAACTTGTCTTGTGCACATATCCCATACACAAATGGTTCCCAGGACATGGGATGACCTCTCAATGCTACATTCACCAACTCAAAATCCTGCACTGTCTCACCAATAACTATGATATGATCTCATATTTGAGTAATATTCATAAGATAATTGACAACTGTGTCTTCACTGGTCATTATGACAACCTAAAGTTGATGCTTCAAGTGTAGCATCCTACTAGTATTCTTGTTTTGGTAAGGACCCACCAAAGAATCATACATATCCTTGGCAATTGCTTTTTCGACAATGTGAGGAATCAACTAATCCTTCATGGCCACTAGAAATACCTGCTTGGACTTCACTTCCCTCTTGTTGTCGAATTCCAAATCCACTGGATCAATCATGCTAGGAACCACATCCTCAACATACTCCTTGAGGTCATTCTCTTCCAACAGAAGGATAACTCTTGTCTTCCAAGCCTAGAAGTTGGTTTCCCCTTCCAACCTATCCTCAAGTTTTAGTGTATTCACCATATTGACCTTCTTGGAACAATAAAAGGTACAACACTCTTCTAGTGTTGTAGCATTTTATCGCACAGAATGTAGGTTGGGAAAATACCGACCCAATCTACAAAGGTGAGACAACTATGCGAATACCTACCAAATATCACCTTAGATAGGTACTCCCCTCACTTTAGATATAATGTGATCACCTCAAGGGGGGAATCCTGGTGACCCTAGGGGGAAATTAGATGAAAAGTGGAGTAATGGAAGGTGATGCCCCTATAGGTCAATGTAAGAAGTGGAATATAGCTTGAGTAAGAGTCTTGTTGGTAAGGGTAGGTTTCCAAAGTGAATTGTACTTGCAAAAGAGTATGATACCTGCCCGCGACAAGACAAAATGAAGAGATACAAGCCCAAATATCCAATGGAAAAGCAAGTGAAGCTTGATTTCCTATATTGCAGTAGTAAACAATAATATATATCAACAAGGAAAAATATTGTTAACTACAGAAATAACCATCCAAAGTACGAAATAATTATTAGACAATGAAGCACTAGACAATCAAATAATTTTCAAATGCTTGAGCATAAACTTTGATGGTAAAAGAGGGCTTTTAGATAGTATTTTCAAAGAATTATAGTGACAACCAAGTGGTTGTAGCAAATAAATTTAAACAATAAAAAGGTGATGCCCCTATAGGTCAATTTAAGAAGTGGAAGATGGCTTGAGTAAGAGTCTTGTTGGTAAGTGTAGGTTTCCAAAGTGAATTGTACCTGCAGAAGAGTATGATACCTGGCCGAGACAAGACAAAATGAAGAGATGCAAGCCAAAATATACAATGGAAAAACAAGTGAATCTTGCTTTCCTATATTGCAGTAGTAAACAATAATATATATCAACAAGGAAAAATATTGTTAACTGTAGAAATAACCATCCAAAGTACGAAAGAATTATTAGACAATGAAGCACTAGACAAGCAGATAATATTCAAGTCCTTGAGCATAAACTTTGATGGTAAAAGAGGTATTTTATATAGTGTTTTAAAAGAATTATAGTGACAACCAAGTGGCTGTAGCAAATATTTTCTACAGTAGCAAATTTCAACAATAAAAATCAACAAGTAATCCATAAAAAAGTTAGCCCAAAAGAAATAGAATAATAATAGTGGCTTCCAAGCAAATTTCCATAGTTGAAAAACAAGCTAAATTTAAAGTTTGAATGTGTTTCACTGCATCCCTAATGGTTGTATATTTTAATTGATTATAACCAGAGAACTATTAATCCAATCTAGATGCCTTAGTGGCTTGAGAAAGCTTAAGACACTAAGAAAAAATTCCAACTTGACAAATTTCAATATCTCTCAAAATCAGGTGTACCAATGCAAGTAATTTATTTCTTCAATGCAATTTCCAGATTAGTGATTTAAATCTATTGGGTAAATCTAGTCTTGGTTGCAAGAGTTGGTTCCACTATCTCTAAGTGTGTAAGCCCCTTTACTCCCTAGAGCATGTAGAACCAACAAAGGTAAATCTAGGAGGGTGTAAGCCCTTTTACTCCTCCTAGCAACCTTGTGAAAAATGGCTTATCAAATAAAAAATAAGATGAAGCTTGGTGGAGTGTGTATGCCCTTATAATCCTCCAGATATTATAGCCAATAAAAACCTTGAAACAAGAAAGAAAGAAACAACAATGTGTAGAAACCTCTTACCAATTCCAAGAAGCAATGCAAGACAAACCCTAGTTTACCAAGTAAATTCCATCCACATAGAAAAAGAATAGCCTCCAAGAGATAGAGCACCACTTAGCTCCAATAGACAAGCATTAACCATATCATTTAAGAGAGAGAAATGGAGTTTTCCCAAGAGGGGTGAAAATTTCAGCCAAGTATCTCTTCTCACATGAGAGAGTTATGATAAAATGAAATGAATTTGGTATTTATTTTTAGAGGACCTCAATAACAAGTTTTTCCACAAAATATCAGGGTAAACCAAAAAACAAGGGGGCCACCCCCCTTAGTTTTGTTAGATTTTCCTTCTCTTATAGAAAAATAGGGTTCTTTACTTAGTTAACATTAATAGTTATACCATAACAAAAAAATAAATAGTAGAAAACGTACAAAAGAGATTTATCCTCGGAAAACCCCAAATGGGTGAAAAACCCAACAACCTTTCTTAGATGAATTCCTTTCACAAATTCAAACCATTGAATAGCTCCTTAGAGATTACAGACAATAATCAAAACCTAGCACAAGGATAGCACCTAGAAGTAGATCCACAACTGCAGTTGCACCATACAAAGATAACATACCCTATAGAAGATATAGAGCACAAGAGAGAGAGAGAGATCGCCACCAAAATAACTCCAAGACTAGGATACTGCATCACCCTTCCTTCCTCAAAATTTCCCACCGTTTACCTCAGTGAGTGAGAGTGTGTTGTGTATAAAAATGAGCCAGGACGTCACCTATTTATAATCTTCTAGTCACTTATGCCTGGGCTGACTTCTCATGTGGGGTTCTTAATTAACTTAATTAATTCCTGGGTGAGTCAATTTCTCTTCTAGAAAATTTTTGCTATTTAATGGTCTTCTTGGACTTTTGGAATCTTCCCCCATATAAGATAGGTTTACATTGGAGGAACGGTTCCTCTCATAGCTACCAAACATCAACACTCCCTCTTATCTAGGGAGGTTCCCAACTTGTTCTAAATATAACTCAAGAGGTTAAGCTCCTCTTAACCTATATAAACAGGCTCTATGATGGTGGAAAGGGGGAAGAACCAAAGTTATGAAACTTATGATCTTGGAGGAAACTTACAACCAAACAAAAGAGAGTGATCAGTGAAGCTGCTGTTATCCAGGTTGTGGAGCTTTTAGGCAAGGGTTAGACGAAGAGGACTCGACGAAGCTGTCGCATTCACATCTACGATTGTAAGCACTGCTATCGTTATTCTCATCAATATGACACGCTTGGCCTGTTTCTTTCTAGTTTGTGTCTAATGTTACATGAACTTATCATTAATTAATAGATCTGTTTTCAAGATAATATCAATAGAGTAGGAAGCGGTTGTATCTTATCTTGTCCACAGAACTCAGTGAGGAGAAAAGGATTGGAGCGCAACTCGGAGCGTGCAGGGACAAAACGCTGATAAAAATGTACTTTCGTCATCCTTCCTTCTCATGTGTTAGTTTAGATAGATTTGAAAGGAAGTCAGTGTCCATGTTAAGCATTTTCTGTCTAGAGTCAAGGTCAAGCTCTAGAGGTGATCTACCTGTCCGCAGGGAGATTTTCCTACAACAGAAACTGGCGACTCCACTAGGGAGATAGCCTCAAATCGAAACCTCTTGTTTGGATTTTTCTCCTCATTGACCTTGTTCTATCCCTTGATTGTTTCAGACCTAGTTCACTCCTCTTTTGATTGGTTTCATGAGCTAATTGGCTCCTTACCTCATCATACTCATCTTAATTGTCGAATTTGAATCCCGATTTTTGGAATTTTTGACATTTCTGGGGCTTTTAGACCTTGGCGCCCCTGTCCTAGTGTTAACAAAGCACCAACGCTCCCCCATACCTTTGCACAGAGTGCTATAACGCTCCTTACCTTTGGCAACAGAGCACCAACCTTTTTTGGGCCAAAAACCCTCTAGAACTACCTTTTTCAGGGTTTGCCTCTGTGTCTCTTTTGCTGAGTGATCTAGTGAGTCAATTTTTCTTCCCTTTCAGCCTTGACATCTATCCTTTTTGAAGAATAAACACCTTGTTAATTGGATCTTGTAGCCTTCTTCACTACTTTCATTGAGTTTTTCCTGTTGAGTGAAGTTTGAAACCCATGCATTGTTCTTCTCTCCTCATCAGTTGAGTAAAAACCCTGGTGAAGGTCATCAAATGCCTACAAACCTCTTCATCCCGATTTCAGTCAAGGTTATTGTTCATCGACTTTTGCTTTTGGGTGTGAAGTTTGATTTTCTCTTTGATTGTTTCTTTTATTTCTCTTTTCATTTTGATTGCTACGAAGGGTGTATTGTTTGTATGACTTTTGATTGTGCTAGTTTGGTTTTAATTCATACAAGAAAGATAATTAGCAAGATGAGCATTGTGTTGTATTGGTCATCACTCATACGCAAACAATAAAAAACATCTTTATGATTGATTGTGCATATTAGAAGGAATTTAAAAGTTTGCATTACATCAGGATTTGATTGAGAAAAGAATCGTTTGAGGGCATTCCTTATTAGTGCTAGATTAGTGAAAGAACTCTCCCTCTCCCTTAGCTAGATGTTCATCGAAAGGAAATGAATGCTTATCATATTTGATGCATTCTTTGGGTCTGAGTCATAATTCCATTTGTCTCACTTCCATGCACCCCTTTTGTGTAAAGAACATCCATAAAATCAACACTAATTAAAAGTTATTTAGAACTTTTTCTTTTCTAGGATCCTCCACCAACAGTAGACTAGGCTTAGTACTTTGGATTAGGGCTGTGAGCATAACTCTCCAAAGTTTCTAAAACAAACAATAG
>JASDQU010685367.1:126330-137914 GCA_032191745.1 Picea mariana | reverse complement strand
ATAGCTCCGTGTTTCAGCATCTTGCGACCTCGGACTGTGTGGCTGCTCCGTGTTTCAGCATCTGCGATCTCGGACTGTGTAGCAGCTCCGTGTTTCAGCATCTGCGACCTCGGACTGTGTAGCAGCTCCGTGTTTCAGCATCGGTTCTGTGTTTCAGCAATAGGCTTTGAATGAAAATCTGCAGTTTTGGACACTTATGCATTTCTAATCAATGGTTAAGTACAAAAGTGATGTAAAATATCATGCAAAACAGATTAAGCATATAGTAATGAGAAAGGACGTTGTATACCTTTGAGATGATCAGACAAAGTGATAGTATAGGTTCAAATGTAGGTGATCAAGGGTATAATAATGGCAAAAAGTATAGGCAAAAAGGTGCATAGTGTGGTNGTCCTAACAGTGATGAGAAGATATATTTGTATTCTTCCACAACCTTATCCACTTGCTTCTACTGCATGGAGAGGTTGGTTGCAGAGGCCATGGATGTGGCTACAACCTTTTTCTCACTTTGAGAGTGAATCACAAAGAAGACAAACTTCTCAGTCTGAGAAATGACCTTCCTACATTGCTTGGCAAAGATCAAGGAAATAACACTAGGAGGGACTACCTCGGGTATCTTGTACAATTTCCTGTTCAAAGTAATAATAACACTACGAGGCCTAGACTCATATACAACATGACTTTTCTATAAATAAGGTTGGACCAAAAGAACATCACAAACTTCAACAAGAGAAACACCACACAATACCTCATATTTGAATGGCTTGATGTCATACAAAAGGAGACATTGTTGGATGACACAAAGATCACTTCCTTGACGGAGCCATTCGATGGTGTAGGGTTGCAGGTGCAATGTTGTCATTAGGGCTATCCACTTGATGACCTCAAATAATATGAGGTTCTTCTGGCTTCTGCTATCAATGATGAAGTGCAGTGGAGTGTCTTTCACCCACATATGTGAATGAAAGAGGCACTCACCTTCCTCTGGCTCATCAGGTTCACCGGGATGGATCTTGGTGGTAGCAACGATGGCACTATATTTCATGTCAATGATCTGTCTCCCATTTTCTGGTTTTGAATTAGAGTCAGAACCTACATCTGATTCAGAGGCTTTACTTCGGCCACTAATAACTTCTTTGAGCGACAATCAATAGTGTTATGCCAGGGGATCTTATGGAAGTCACTTCACATCCCGGTATCTTTATTCATATTACCATTGTCCTTATTTTCTTGTGTATTGGAATGGTTTTCATGAGGTTGCCTATCTTTTCTCCGTCCTTTGTTCTACAGTTTAGGGCTTCCCTTGACCTACTTCTGTTGTGAGGGGTTACCAGACCCAAACTACCACGTATTTTGTTTAAGCTTTTGCTTTATTTTGACGACATATCGATAGGCCACACCTAATGATGAGATGTTCAAGAAATCCACTTCCATCTGGATGTATCTATGAAGACCACTGCGGTACTTGAGTACCAAATGTCACTCATATTATTTGATACCCAACTTGGTGCGCAAGGTATGGAAGACATTGGTGAACTCTGGGACTGTTTGGTCTCTTTCCTGTCATAACTTCCAATAGGGTAGTATTGTTCCTTAATAACATCCCTCAAGGAATTTCAATTGGTTGAAACTACAAATAATGTGGATCCTTTTGTTTCATTTTTCTCACAGAAAGTCTCCCACCAATATTTTACATGAGGCATGGCGTTGAGGAGGGCAAATATAATATTTTCTCTATCAGAAAAGTTGTGGACATAAAAATACCCTTCTAGAAGGTTTAATCATTTATCTACGCCATCTGCATCTATTTGACCTTCAAATATAGGAATATCAAAATTTATTTGTACCTTGAAGGGGGTGGTGCTTCCTCTTGAGGTGGATGCATCGCTTGTCGACAACGGTCGAAGGATTTGTGCGAAGTTGTCCATCATCTCGTTCCTCTGTCACTTAAGGGATTCCTTGAGCAACATTTTTAAAGGATATCATGTCCTGTCGTATTTATTTTTTCCTGCCATGGGCAGTTTCTTGGGCATGCGAGAGCAGTTTTACTAAAGAGAAACAAGCTCGATACCCAACTCTCTATACCCTGACCGTGTCGAGGACATGCAATTAAAAATGACAAGGAGCATACCACTATGATACCAATGATCTGGATTTATGAGAGAAACAAAATGAAACCACAGATTTGTAATGTTAGCACGGAGACACAGTGAACAATAAAAAAGATACAATAAAACTTGACTTCTATTAAATAAGACATATGTTGAAAACTGTAAAATGCAGACTGAAAACAAGCTTGCTAGAATGGTGGCAGTTTATCTTTGAGAAGAGATGTGACAGCTACGCTCATTTGAAGAAGATGAGTACAATGAGGCTTTGAAGGCATTTTTATAATAAATATGAATGCCAAAAGCATAGACATCCAAAAACCTAACCCTAGAAGATGAATCACCAAAAGTCATGTGGGCCCCGTTGGGGTAAGTTAGTACATTAACTTCCCGGGGTCGTAACTTTTGCATACGATCTTCATTTAGGGCGCATGATAGCTCGTTGGAAAGGTATTGATGAGGATATTCACTTAGGGAGATAAAAAATAGTCATTATATATATTTAAGGTGTCTGAACATGAGAAAACATCGTTTAGGCCCTCAAACTGGCCCGAGAGGTTAAAAACTGCTAAAAATACTAAATTGCCAAAATTGCTAGTAAATTGTTTTGAGCCAGTTGGAAAAGGTGGGTGGCCACCAATATTCACTCAGATCAATGGACAAGTAAGACATTCACACGATATTTTTCAAATATTCAAGCGATCTTCAATTTCCCGAATTTGGTCAGATGTTTATGTATTTAAGAATTAATGGACATATAAGGATTTTCGAGTTGAATTAGTATCATAGTTTTATTGATATTTCGAATCAAGTTGGTATCATAACTTGTTTGGTATTTTCAGATCATCCACGAATTCAGTTGTATCATTATATTTGATTACTTCTTCGTAAGGTTGGACAACTTCATCTTCCAATGCCTCGTTTGGGTCTTCAGCATGAGAAATTTCATCAGAATCTTCTTCGTCAATGGATTCTTATCATTGAGCCCATACTTTTTTGCAATCACGACACACAAGGAATTTACTGTATGACACGTCTCGGCAAGATATTGTGATAGAAAATTAATAAGACCTTCTTCAATGATCTCTTCAAGCACCTGACATCCTTGCTTATTGAAGATATTGTCATCAATGGTTTTCTCTTCTTCTTCTTTGTGGACTTGTTCTTCGAGAAAATATTCATCATCATGGGCTTTCTTGGCAACCATATTTATTTGTCACAACATCACATAGTGACTTCACTCCGAAATAGCCAATGACAATCTCCCATTCTAGGTCTCGAGTAGGCTCACTTTCATAGTTTTGAAGGATAATGTTGTACTCTTCTCTTCTTTGCGCACATATGTTGACCAAGAAATATTTATTATGGTAGTGGTCTATTAATTGTTCACAAACATTATTGTCTTCTTCTATGTTTTCCTTGAGAGCCTCAAAATTTTCTTCATCATTATCCTCGACCTTTTGTTTCCCAACTGTGTTCTCAATAGGCTTGGGAAGAAGCATTTTCCTAAAATCTTCAATAAGGTCCAAGGGAAAACCTTGTCTTAGAAAATTATCTTCAAGTTTTTGAATAATATCTTAAAATTTATCAGGTCTAGGGTTGCAGTACTTGAGGAATTCTTGGATAAGGACCATTGAACAAGATATACTTTTAGGGTTGCAAGAATGTTTGATCCAGTCTCTTTTCTTCTCCTCAAGCGATAAGAGAAATAACCCTACTACCACATCTCTGCGTTCTATACCCAAGAATGAAACAAATTTAATTAATTTGACAATATGTGCAACGAACGAAAATGGATCACCGTCAAACTTAGGTATACAATATAACCATCCCATCGGGCATTTATTTGGATTCCAATAAATGGACTCAATGTCCAAAGCTTTGTGTGCCTCATGAAATCACCACAGAGACATGCTTCCATTATTTTAGGATAATACCTCAATGGAGTCACCAGATGAAATGATACGAATTCCATCAAAGGTGGTCAGGGAACTTCCCTCGGTGGAGTCACCAAGAAATAAATGGGTAAAGGCTTTGGGATATACTTGTCAAGTGTCATTATCGGTCATAAAGGATTCAAACTCCTCCCCAACAACGACACCAAAAATGTTATCGCATGATTTGTAGTTTGGGAAAATCCCAACCCAATCCATAAGTGTGATAGAACTCATAATACCTATCACTGTCACATCAATATATATCCCCCTCGTTTTAGTGAAAGACACAGTCAAAACAAGGGAGGCTTCCTGGGTGACCCTAGGGGGATTGTGATGGAAGAAGCAAAAATATTGATGGGTGCCCCTGTAGGTCAAGTTCAAGGATGGAATGAGACTTGAGAAAGAGTCTTTTGAGCTAGTAAATGGTTGCCAAGGTTGTGTACCTACAAAAAAATGTTAGACATGCCCAAAACAAGACAATATATGATGATTAAAGCTCAAAACCAATGGGGAATAAAAAAGAAACCTTGTTGTCCCAAATTGTAGCAATATGAAAATATATATCAGCAGTAAAGAAACTATGACAGTTGTAAATTAAACCACCAAAATAAAGTGTATGATGTTGGAAAACAAATCTAGCAATGAGTAGACAATCTTTCAATATTTAAACCAAGACTTTGATAGCAAAAGAGGGTTGTTAATAAGGGTTGTCAACAAATTTTTATAACAAACTTATGGTTGTAGTAAACTTTTGCTACAACCACAAGTTCTAGTCACTAAAATCAACAAGTAAGCCACCCAAATAATAGCCTTGAAACAATAGATCAATTATGACAGCTTGCAAGTAAATTTCAAGGGTAGAAAAGTTGTAAAAGAGTGAGAGAGAGAGTAAGTTTGTTGCAGCCCTAATGGTTGTAGCTTAATGCTTGTTACAACAACTTAATCACTTGGAAAATTAATATGCCCTTAGGGCACAAGATATATTAAAGCATGCAGAATTTAATTCCAAACTTGAACAATTCAATCTCTTTGAAATCATGTTTACCAATGCACAATATTCAATCTCTTATGCAAAGATTAGTATCTTTAGCTATTGGGTAATGAAGTATCTTTTTATGAGCTATTGTTTAGCATTCATCTGGGGGTGTAAGCCCTTTTACTCTCTAGAGAAGATAAATCTTAGCAAGGTTAAACTACAAGGGTGTAAGCCCTTTTACTCCTTGTAGCAACCCTTAAGCCTTTTCAATAACAATAAAAGAGAAATTCCTTGATGGAGTGTTTATTCCTTTATACTCCTCCAAGGGTTTGACACAATAACCTTGAAATCAAGAAGAAACACATACAATTAAAGAAATTCCTTACCTAATCCAAGAGATAGCATGAAAAACCCTTACTTATCAAGAGATTCCTTTCAATTGCCAAGAGAAAGAATACAAGAGAAGTCGCTAGCCTTTATTCCACCAATAGATAAGTAAAGTATCCATGTTGCACAAGAGATAGGAGAGAGCGAATTTCCCAAGTAGGGTGAAAAATTTAGCCAAGAATTATGTAATTCTCAAGCGAGTTATCTCTAAAATGAAAATGAGATGGCCTTTATTTATATGAGGCCATCTAAACCAATTTTGTCCGCATAGAAGGGTCAACAACAAATTGAAAAAGGATCGACCCCCTTTATTTTCCCTTACAATTTGAAAATAAAATTTACATAAAGTAAAACCCTTAAAAGTGTGACGCCATGCCCTATAAGGGTGACGTTGAGCCTCAGGATGCAAATCATTAGGCCTCCAAAGACCATGTGTCAATTTCTCATGTGTCGAAGTGTAATGCCATGCATATTCTTCCAGAAGGAATCCCATAAGTGCTCCCAGAGAAGGAAATTAAAAACGACTTGAAGGAATCCCAGAAGTAGTACTGCCCCAAGAACGTCCTATGAAAATCACCCTCTTGTTGGTCGAACGAGATATGGTAGAGAAATTCACAAGCCTTTGGCCCTCGCCAAAAACCATATAAAATTGGGTTCATAAGAATTAGAGGCCACTAATCCCCAACAATGTTACTTCCTACTTCGTAGGGAGAGGGATTTTTCTTTTTGAATTCATTTCCAAGGAAGATAGTGATTTGATTTTCAGAAATGGTCTATACTTCATAGGGCCTCAAGGTTTGTATCTCAATCTTTGGACACCAAACTTCAACCCATCAACATATATCCCAAAATCCATTCCGGTTTGGGTCAGGTTTCCAAACCTCCCGGTTCATTGACGGAACTGGGAATTGTTGAGCTCCATTGGTAGTGCCTTGGGGAAATTCATAGATAGAGCAAAGCCAAAAGATCAATATGCATGTGCCCAGATTTGTGTAGAAGTATATTTGGAGGTAGGTCTACTAGAAGTCATCAAGCTCATAGTAGGAGATTGGTTTCATATTCAGATGCTGGATTACGAATGACTACCTTTCAAATGTAGAAGTTTCCATGAGTATGGGCACTTTGCCAGAAATTGTTCCAAAAAACGGAATTTGCCTCTAGAAAAGGAGGAATATGAAGGGTGGCGATAGGTAAAGAAAAATAAAGCAAACCCTAAAAATATCCGAGGCAGCCAGGGGGGAGGATTGCCAAAGACACAATCGAATCTGATACAAAAGAAAAACCCTACTGAAATGCCTTGCAATAAAGAAAATAACTTTAAGACTTTAGGGCACATTTTGGAAACAGAAGAAGGGGAAACCCTAGAAGAGAAACCGACTAAAAACCCTTAACCAGAGAAGGAACCCGATCCTCCCATAGCCTAGTCCTCACCTCCAGAGATGGAGGAAGAAGTAAAGGATGTTTCTTCGGAAAAATATGTTGAGGACTTTGGTGTAGAGGAATCAGAGGAGGAGGAAGGGGAACTGGAATCCATCTAGTATGAACGTAGTAAATCGACTTGTGAGAGGAAACTACTACAGAATAAAATGAAACGAGAAACATACAAAGATAAGTTTCAAGGAACACAATCGACTCTTGAGAAAATGATCTCGAGAAACAACAGACCCGTGAGGAATCAAGGTCAGGGCATCAAAGGGGCCCACTCATAAACCTAAGGTAAATAATGAAGGTTGTCTCCTCGAATTGTAGGGGGTTTGGAAGTAAAAGAAAATAAGAAGCAATGAAGGATCTTATCCACACTTCGAACCAAGATAGCCTACTTATCTAGGAGAACAATATGGAGGAAAGAGACTTCCTCTCCCTGAGCAATAGTTTTTGGAAGAAAGGAAAAGGCATAGCTGGTAGTTCAAGAGGATCCTCATGCAACATTGGCAAGTTGTGGGATGATTCAAAACTCGAATTGCTCATGGTTCGCTCATCCCCTCCTTGGATTTTTACAAAATTTCTTCAAAAAGATTCTAGAATCTAGGTAAGTTCTTTTAATGTCTACGTTCCAATGCAACTTTCTGGAAAAAAAATTAAAAACAAAAAAAAAGAATGTTGGACTTCTGTTAGGGCTGTCGCAGACGAAATAACCCTAGAAAATATAGTTATAGTTGGGGATCTAAATATCATTGTAAATCTAAATGAAAATAAAGGAGGAAACATAGTTAGAGATCCAATCATAGAATGGGTACAAGATCTAATCCAGGACTGAGATCTTTTGGATGTGAAACCTAAGAAAGGAAAATTTACATGGACAAATAGAAGAATTGGACCAGGGCACATTGCAACAAGATTAGTTAGGTTCTTGATTCAAAGCTCCTATCTACGCCTGGGTTTGGATGACTCCTCTATAATTTTTCCCTTCAACATTTCAGACCACAAACCAATACTTCTCGAACTTAATTGGACCAGGGCACATTGCAGCAAGATTAGTTAGGTTCTTGATTTAGAGCTCCTCTATGCTCCTGGGTTTGGATGCCTCCTCTATAATTTTTTCCTTCAACATTTCAGACCACAAACCAATATTTCTCGAACTCAAGGAAGATATAAACCTAGGCCCAATCCGATTTTGTTTCAGCCCTATCGTCATCCTAAAAGAAGACTTTATCGATAGTGTGAGTGAAAACTGAAACAAGCGTGTGACAGGCTCCACCTTCTATGTTTGGGAAGAAAAACTTAGAAGAGTAAAAAAAGAACTAAAAGATTGGGAAAAAGGTCTCAAAGGCCCAATACAAAAAAGATTGGAATCCCAACAAGCATTGGATCAACGCCAATTAGACATGGAGGAAAAGGAAGCCACTCAAGAAGACTTGAAAAAGGAATTTGAGCTCCATATGGCACTCCACTCGACCTGTATAGATGAAGAAGAGTATTGGAGGAAAAATTCCAAATGTTTATGGCTTCAAGCAGGAGATTAAAATACTGCATTTTTCCACAAACAAGCAGAGGTAAGGAAGAATTTCAAGATAGTAAAGGAAATCTAGGTTCAAGGACAGGTTATCTCGGAATTCAATAAAGTAAAGAAAGTGACTCACAATAATTTAAAATCAATCTACTATGAAGAAAGGGAATTAAATCAAGATGGATTACTGAGACTTTTAGACTTAATCCCTTCCAAAATCACTGAATTCTCAAATCATAAGCTGGAAAGACTAGTGAAAAGTAAGGAAATTATGCAGGCCTCGTGGGATATGGAACTAGACAAGGCCCCCCAGACCAGATGGAAATTCATATTTCCTAACCTTCATTCCAAAGGAAATGGTTGCTAGAACTTTTGATAGATTTTGGCCCATATATTTGTGCAACATTGGGTATAAGCTAATAATTAAGATCATAGAAAACATGCTGAAAGAGATACTGCCAATCTCATCCCAAAGAACCAAGGAGGATTTATAAAAGGAAGGAAAATCCTTGACAACATCATTTTAGTACAAGAGGAAACCCACTCAAGTCGACAACAAAAAGGAAAACGAATGTTCATCAAACTAAGGGAAATTCACAAGCCTTTGGGCCTCGCCAAAAACCACATAAAATTGGGTTCAAAAGAATTGGAGGCCACTAATCCCCAACAATGTTACTTCCTACTTCATAGGGAGAGGGTTTTTTCTTTTTGAATTCATTTTCAAGGAAGACAATGATTTGATTTTCAGAAATGGTCCATACTTCATGGGGCCTCAAGGTTTGTATCTCAATCGCTAGACACCAGACTTCAACCCATCCATATATATCCCAAAATCCATTCCGGTTTGGGTCAGGCTTTCGAACCTCCCGGTTCATTGTTGGAACTGGGAATTGTTGAGCTCCATTGGTAGTGCCTTGGGGAAATTCATAGATAGAGCAAAGCCAAAAGATCAATATGCATGTGCCCAGATTTGTGTAGAAGTATATTTGGAGGTAGGTCTACTAGAAGTCATCAAGCTCATAGTAGGAGATTGGTTTCATATTCAGATGCTGGATTAYGARTGACTACCTTTCAAATGTAGAAGTTTCCATGAGTATGGGCACTTTGCCAGAAATTGTTCCAAAAAACGGAATTTGCCTCTAGAAAAGGAGCAATATGAAGGTTAGCGATAGGTAAAGAAAACTAAAGCAAACCCTAAAAATATCTGAGGCAGCCAAGGGGGAGGAATGCCAAAGACACAATCAAATATGATACAAAAGAAAAACCCTACTGAAATGCCTTGCAATAAAGAAAACAACTTTAAGACTTTAGGGCACATTTTGGAAACAGAAGAAGGGGAAACCCTAGAAGAGAAACCGACTAAAAACCCTTAACTAGAGAAGGAACTAGATCCTCCCATAGCCTAGTCCTCACCTCCAGAGATGGAGGAAGAAGTAAAGGATGTTTCTTCGGAAAAATATGTTGAGGACTTTGGTGTAGAGGAATCATAGGAGGAAGGGGAACTGGAATCCATCTAGTATGAACGTAGTAAATCGACCTGTGAGAGGAAACTACTATAGGATAAACTGAAATGAGAAACATACAAAGATAAGTTTCAAGGAACACAACCGACTCTTGAGAAAATGCTCTCGAGAAACAATAGACCCGTGAGGAATCAAGGCCGGGGCATCAAAGGGGCCCACTCATCAACCTAAGGTAAATAATGAAGGTTGTCTCCTCGAATTGTAGGGGGTTGGGAAGTAAAAGAAAATAAGAAGAAATGAAGGATCTTATCCGCACTTCGAACCAAGATAGCCTACTTATCCAAGAGAACAAGATGGAGGAAAGAGACTTCCTCTCCCTGAGCAATAGTTTTTGGAAGAAAGGAAAAGGCATAGCTAGTAGTTCAAGAGGATCCTCATGCGACATTGGCAAGTTGTGGGATGATTCAAAACTTGAATTGCTCATGGTTCGCTCATCCCCTCATTGGATTTTTACAAAACTTCTTCAAAAAGATTCTAGAATATAGGTAAGTTCTTTTAATGTCTACGTTCCAATGCAACTTTCTGAAAAAAAATTTAAAAACAAAAAAAAAGAATGTTGGACTTCTGTTAGGGCTGTCGCAGACGAAATAACCCTAGAAAATATAGTTATAGTTGGGTATATAAATATCATTGTAAATCTAAATGAAAAGAAAGGAGGAAACATAGTTAGAGATCCAATCATAGAATGGGTACAAGATCTAATCCAGGACTGAGATCTTTTGGATGTGAAACCTAAGAAAGGAAAATTTACATGGACAAATAGAAGAATTGGACCAGGGCACATTGCAACAAGATTAGTTAGGTTCTTGATTCAAAGCTCCTATCTACGCCTGGGTTTGGATGACTCCTCTATAATTTTTCCCTTCAACATTTCAGACCACAAACCAATACTTCTCGAACTTAATTGGACCAGGGCACATTGCAGCAAGATTAGTTAGGTTCTTGATTTAGAGCTCCTCTATGCTCCTGGGTTTGGATGCCTCCTCTATAATTTTTTCCTTCAACATTTCAGACCACAAACCAATATTTCTCGAACTCAAGGAAGATATAAACCTAGGCCCAATCCGATTTTGTTTCAGCCCTATCGTCATCCTAAAAGAAGACTTTATCGATAGTGTGAGTGAAAACTGAAACAAGCGTGTGACAGGCTCCACCTTCTATGTTTGGGAAGAAAAACTTAGAAGAGTAAAAAAAGAACTAAAAGATTGGGAAAAAGGTCTCAAAGGCCCAATACAAAAAAGATTGGAATCCCAACAAGCATTGGATCAACGCCAATTAGACATGGAGGAAAAGGAAGCCACTCAAGAAGACTTGAAAAAGGAATTTGAGCTCCATATGGCACTCCACTCGACCTGTATAGATGAAGAAGAGTATTGGAGGAAAAATTCCAAATGTTTATGGCTTCAAGCAGGAGATTAAAATACTGCATTTTTCCACAAACAAGCAGAGGTAAGGAAGAATTTCAAGATAGTAAAGGAAATCTAGGTTCAAGGACAGGTTATCTCGGAATTCAATAAAGTAAAGAAAGTGACTCACAATAATTTAAAATCAATCTACTATGAAGAAAGGGAATTAAATCAAGATGGATTACTGAGACTTTTAGACTTAATCCCTTCCAAAATCACTGAATTCTCAAATCATAAGCTGGAAAGACTAGTGAAAAGTAAGGAAATTATGCAGGCCTCGTGGGATATGGAACTAGACAA
>JASDQU010685367.1:114084-126310 GCA_032191745.1 Picea mariana | reverse complement strand
AAAGGAGGAAACATAGTTAGAGATCCAATCATAGAATGGGTACAAGATCTAATCCAGGACTGAGATCTTTTGGATGTGAAACCTAAGAAAGGAAAATTTACATGGACAAATAGAAGAATTGGACCAGGGCACATTGCAACAAGATTAGTTAGGTTCTTGATTCAAAGCTCCTATCTACGCCTGGGTTTGGATGACTCCTCTATAATTTTTCCCTTCAACATTTCAGACCACAAACCAATACTTCTCGAACTTAATTGGACCAGGGCACATTGCAGCAAGATTAGTTAGGTTCTTGATTTAGAGCTCCTCTATGCTCCTGGGTTTGGATGCCTCCTCTATAATTTTTTCCTTCAACATTTCAGACCACAAACCAATATTTCTCGAACTCAAGGAAGATATAAACCTAGGCCCAATCCGATTTTGTTTCAGCCCTATCGTCATCCTAAAAGAAGACTTTATCGATAGTGTGAGTGAAAACTGAAACAAGCGTGTGACAGGCTCCACCTTCTATGTTTGGGAAGAAAAACTTAGAAGAGTAAAAAAAGAACTAAAAGATTGGGAAAAAGGTCTCAAAGGCCCAATACAAAAAAGATTGGAATCCCAACAAGCATTGGATCAACGCCAATTAGACATGGAGGAAAAGGAAGCCACTCAAGAAGACTTGAAAAAGGAATTTGAGCTCCATATGGCACTCCACTCGACCTGTATAGATGAAGAAGAGTATTGGAGGAAAAATTCCAAATGTTTATGGCTTCAAGCAGGAGATTAAAATACTGCATTTTTCCACAAACAAGCAGAGGTAAGGAAGAATTTCAAGATAGTAAAGGAAATCTAGGTTCAAGGACAGGTTATCTCGGAATTCAATAAAGTAAAGAAAGTGACTCACAATAATTTAAAATCAATCTACTATGAAGAAAGGGAATTAAATCAAGATGGATTACTGAGACTTTTAGACTTAATCCCTTCCAAAATCACTGAATTCTCAAATCATAAGCTGGAAAGACTAGTGAAAAGTAAGGAAATTATGCAGGCCTCGTGGGATATGGAACTAGACAAGGCCCCCCAGACCAGATGGAAATTCATATTTCCTAACCTTCATTCCAAAGGAAATGGTTGCTAGAACTTTTGATAGATTTTGGCCCATATATTTGTGCAACATTGGGTATAAGCTAATAATTAAGATCATAGAAAACATGCTGAAAGAGATACTGCCAATCTCATCCCAAAGAACCAAGGAGGATTTATAAAAGGAAGGAAAATCCTTGACAACATCATTTTAGTACAAGAGGAAACCCACTCAAGTCGACAACAAAAAGGAAAACGAATGTTCATCAAACTAAGGGAAATTCACAAGCCTTTGGGCCTCGCCAAAAACCACATAAAATTGGGTTCAAAAGAATTGGAGGCCACTAATCCCCAACAATGTTACTTCCTACTTCATAGGGAGAGGGTTTTTTCTTTTTGAATTCATTTTCAAGGAAGACAATGATTTGATTTTCAGAAATGGTCCATACTTCATGGGGCCTCAAGGTTTGTATCTCAATCGCTAGACACCAGACTTCAACCCATCCATATATATCCCAAAATCCATTCCGGTTTGGGTCAGGCTTTCGAACCTCCCGGTTCATTGTTGGAACTGGGAATTGTTGAGCTCCATTGGTAGTGCCTTGGGGAAATTCATAGATAGAGCAAAGCCAAAAGATCAATATGCGTGTACCCGTATTTGTGTAGAAGTAGATTTGGAGGTAGGTATACTAGAAGCTATCAAGCTCATAGTAGGAGATTGGTTTCATATTCAGAAGCTGGATTACGAGCGACTACCTTTCAAATGTAGAAGCTGCCATGAGTATGGGCACTTTGCCAGAAATTGTTCCAAAAAATGGAATGCCCCACTTGAAAAGGACCAATATGAAAGTTGCCAACAGGTAAAGAAAACTAAAGAAAACCCTAAAAATCCCAAAGGTAGCTAGGGGGGAGGAATGCCAAAGACACAATAAAATATGGTACAAAATGAAAACCCTATTGGAATGCCTCGCAATAAGGAAAATAACTTTAAGACTTTAGGGAAAATTCTGGAAATGGAAGAAGGGGAAACCCTAGAAGAGAAACCGACTCAAAAACCCCAACAAGAGAAGGAACTAGATCCTCCCATAGCCTAGTCCTCGCCTCCATAGATGGAGGAAGAAGTAAAGGATGTTTCTTCGGAAAAATATGTTAAGGACTTTGGTGCAGAGGAATCAAAGGAGGAGGAGGAGGGGGAACTAGAATCCATCCAGTATGAAAGTAGTAAATCGACTTGTGGGAGGAAACCAATAAAGGAGAAAATGAAACGGGAAACATACAAAGATAAGTTGCAAGGAACACAACCGACTCTTGAGAAAATGCTCTCGAGAAACAACAGACCTATGAGGAATCAAGGCCAGGGCATCAAAGGGTCCCACTCGTCAGCCTAAGGTAAATAATGAAGATTGTCTCCTTGAATTGTAGGGGGTTGGGAGACAAAATCAAATAAGAAGCAATGAAGGATCTTATCTTCACTTCGAACCCAGATAGCCTACTTATATAGGAGAACAAGATGGAGGAAAGAGACTTCCTCTCCCTGAGCAATAGTTTTTGGAAGAAAGGGAAAATGAATAGCTAGTAGTTCAAGAGGATCCTCACATGGCATTGGCACGTTGTGGGATGATTCAAAACTCGAATTGTTCATGGTTTTCTCATCCCCTCATTGGACTTTTACAAAATTTCTTCACAAAGATTCTAGAATCTAGGTAAGTTCTTTTAATATCTACATTCCAATGCTACTTTCTGGAAAAAAAAAATGTTGGACTTCTGTTAGGGTTATCATAGATGAAATAACCCTTGAAAATATAGTTATGGTTGGGGATCTAAATATCGCTAGAAATATAAATGAAAAAAAAAGGAGGAAACATAGTTAGGGATCCAATCAGAGAATGGGTAGAAGATCTAATCCAGGACTGGGATCTTTTGGATGTGAAACCTAATAAAGGAAAATTTACATGAACAAATAGAAGAATTGGACCAGGGCACATTACAACAAGATTAGTTAGGTTCTTGATTCAGAGCTCCTATCTGCTCCTGGGTTTGGATTCCTCCTCTATAATGTTTCCCTTCAACATTTCATACCACAAATCAATATTTCTCGAAGTCAAGGAGGATAGAAACCTGGGCCCAATCCTGCTTCATTTCAACCCTCTCTGCATCTTGAAAGAATACTTTATCGATAGGGTGAGAGAAGAATGGAACAAGCGCGTGACAGGATCCACCTTCTATGTTTGGGAAGAAAAAAATAGAAGAGTAAAAAAATAACTAAAAGATTGGGAAAAAGGTCTGAAAGGCCCAATACAAAAAATATTGGAATCCCAATAGGCATTGGAGAAACACCAATTATTCATGGAGGACAAGGAAGCCACTCAAGAAGACTTGAAAAAGGAATCTGAGCTCCAAATGACACTCCACTCGACATGTAGAAATGAACAAGAGTATTGGAGGCATAAGTCCAAATGTTTATGGCTTCAGGAAGGAGATCAAAATACTGCATTTTTCCACAAACAAGTAGAGGCAAGGAAAAATTTCAAGACAGTAAAGGAAATCCAGGTTCAAGGACATGTTATCTCCGAATTCAATAAAGTAAATGAAGCAACTCACAATAATTTAAAATCAATCTACTCTGAAGAAAGTTAATTAAATCAAGATGGATTACTAAGAATTTTAGACTTAATCCCTTCTAAAATCACTGAATGCTCAAATCACAAGCTGGAAAGACCAATGAAAAGTAAGGAAATTAAGCAAGCCTTGAGGGATATGGAACTGGAAATGGCCCCCAGACCATATGGATTTACAACTCACTTTATTAAATCATGTTGGAAAATTGTTAAAAAATATCTCCACAGAATGGTATTAAAATCTCAAAACTGCTCAAAACTAGGGGGAAGTACAAATTCAGATTTCCTAGCCCTCGTTCCAAAGGAAAAGGTTGCTAGAAATTTTGATATATTTTGGCCCATATCTTTGTGCAACATTGGGGATAAGGTAATAATTAATATCATAGAAAACATGCTGAAAGAGATACTGTCAATCTCATCCCAAAGAACCAAGGAGAATTTATAATAGGAAGGCAAATCATTGACAACATTATTTTCGTACAAGAGGCAATCCACTCAAGCTAACAACAAAAAGGAAAAGGAATGGTAATCAAACTAAGGGGAATTCACAAGCCTTTGGACCTCGCCAAAAACCACATAAAATTGGGTTCAGAAGAATTGGAGGCCACTAATCCCCAACAATGTTACTTCCTACTTCGTAGGGAGAGGGTTTTTTCTTTTTGAATTCATTTCCAAGGAAGACAATGATTTGATTTTCAGAAATGGTCCATACTTCATGGGGCCTCAAGGTTTGTATCTCAATCGTTGGACACCAGACCTCAAGCCATCAACATATATCCCAAAATCTGTTCTAATTTGGGTTAGGCTTCCGAACCTCCCAGTTCATTGTTGGAACTGGGAATTATTGAGCTCCATTGGTAGTGCCTAGGGGAAATTCATAGATAGAGCAAAGCCAAAAGATCAATATGCGTGTGCCCAGATTTGTGTAGAAGTAGATTTGGAGGTAGGTCTACTAGAAGCCATCAAGATCATAGTAGGAGATTGGTTTCATATTCAGAAGCTGGATTACAGGTGACTACCTTTCAAATGTAGAAGTTGCCATGAGTATGGGCACTTTGCCAGAAATTGTTCCAAAAAACGGAATGCCCCTCTAGAAAAGGAGCAATATGAAGGCTCGCAACAGGTAAAGAAAACTAAAGCAAACCCTAAAAATCCCCAAGGTAGCTAGGGGGGAGGAATGCCAAAGACACAACCGAATCTGGTACAAAAGCAAAACCCTATTGAAATGCCTCGTAGTAAGGAAAATAACTTTAAGGCTTTAGGCACATTCTAGAAACGGAAGAAGGGGAAACCCTAGAACAGAAACTGACTCAAAACCCCCAACAAGAGAAAGAACCAGATCCTCCCATAGCCCAGTACTCGCCTCCAGAGATGGGGGAAGAAGTAAATGATTTTTCTTTGGAAAAATATGTTGAGGACTTTGGTGTAGAGGAATCAGAGGAGGAGGAAGGGGAACTAGAATCCATCTAGTATGAAAGTAGTAAATCGACCCGTGGGAGGAAATCGCTAAAGGAGAAAATGAAATAGGAAACATACAAAGATAAGCTGGAAGTAACACAACCAACTCTTGAGAAAGTGGTCTCAAGAAACAACAAACCTGTGAGGAATCAAGGCCAGGGCATCAAAGGGGCCCACTCATCAGCCTGAGGTAAATAATGAAGGTTGTCTCCTCAAATTTTAGTGGGTTGGGAAGCAAAAGAAAATGAGAAGCAATGAAGGATCTTATCTGCACTTTGAACCCAAATAGCCTACTTATCTAGGAGAACAAGATGGATGAAAGAGACTTCCTCTCCCTGAGCAATAGTTTTTGGAAGAAAGGGAAAGGCATAGCTAGTAGTTCAAGAGGATCCTCAGGTGGCATTGGCGCGTTGTGGGATGATTCAAAACTTGAATTGGTCAGGGTTCGCTCATCCCCTCATTGGATTTTTACAAAATTTCTTCACAAAGATTCTAGAATCTAGGTAAGTTCTTTTAATGTCTACGTTCCAATGCTACTTTCTCGAAAAAAAATAAAAAATAAAAAAGAATTAAAAAAAAAATGTTGGACTTCTGTTAGGGCTATCATAGATGAAATAACCCTTGAAAATATAGTTATAGTTGAGGATCTAAATATCACTGTAAATTTAAATGAAAAAAAAGGAGGAAACGTAGTTAGGGATCCAATTAGAGAATGGGTAGAAGATCTAATCCGGGACTGGGATCTTTTGGATGTGAAACCTAAGAAAGGAAAATTTACAGTGATATNAGGAAACGTAGTTAGGGATCCAATTAGAGAATGGGTAGAAGATCTAATCCGGGACTGGGATCTTTTGGATGTGAAACCTAAGAAAGGAAAATTTACATGGACAAATAGAAGAATTGGACCAGGGCACATTGCAACAAGATTAGTTAGGTTCTTGATTCTGAGCTCCTATCTACTCCTAGGTTTGGATGACTCCTCTATAATTTTTACCTTCAACATTTCAGACCACAAACCAATACTTCTCGAACTCAAGAAGGATAGAAACATGGTCCCATTCCTGTTTCATTTCATCCCTCTCTGCATCCAAAAAAAGACTTTATCGATAGGGTGGGACAGAACTGGAACAAGCGTGTGACAGGATCCACCTTTTATGTTTGGGAAGATAATCTTTGAAGAGTAAACAAATAACTAAAATATTGGGAAAAAGGTCTGAACGACCCAATACAAAAAATATTGGAATCCCAACAGGCATTGGAGCAACTCCAATCACATATGGAGGACAATGAAGCCACTCAATAAGACTTGAAAAAGGAATATGAGCTCCATATGGCACTCCACGCGGCCTGTACAATTGAAGAAGAGTATTGGAGGTAGAAGTCCAAATGTTTATGGCTTCAGGAAGGAGATCAAAACACTGCATTTTTCCACAAACAAGTAGAGGCAAGGAAGAATTTCAAGACAGTAAAGGAAATCCAGGTTCAAGGACAGGTTATCTCAGAATTCAATAAAGTAAAGGAAGAAACTCACAATAATTTAAAATCAATCTACTCTGAAGAAAGGGAATTAAATCAAGATGAATTACTAAGAATTTTAGACTTAATCCCTTCCAAAATCATTGAATGCTCAAATCACAAGCTGACAAGACCAGTGAAAAGTAAGGAAATTAAGAAGGCCTTGTGGGATATGGAACTGGACAAGGCCCCTGGACCAGATGGATTTATAGCTCACTGTATTAAATCCTGTTGGAAAATTGTTAAAAAAGATCTCCACAAAATGGTATTAAAATCTCAAAACTGCTCGAAACTAGGGGAAAGTACAAATTCAACTTTCCTAGCCCTCATTCCAAAGGAAAAGGTTGCTAGAAAATTTATATATTTTGGCCCATGTATTTGTGCAACATTGGGTATAAGATAATAATTAAGATCATAGTAAACATGCTGAAAGAGATACTACCAATCTCATCCCAAAGAACCAATGAGGATTTATAAAAGGAAGGAAAATTTGTGACAACATCATTTTAGTACAAGAGGCAATCCACTCAAGCTGACAACAAAAAGGAAAAGGAATGGTCATCAAACTAGATCTACCTAATGCTTTTGACCGGGTTCGACGTGAGTTTCTTTTCTTAGTAATGGAGAAGTTTGACTTTGAGCAAATCTTTTCTAGCTGGATCAAAGCTTGTATCGGGGAGCCATAGGACCCCTTGTCAGTGGAAGAGCGACAAGTTTTTTCAAAGCGTCAAGAGGCCTCATATAAGGTTTCCCGTTATCTCCCTTGCTCTTTGTAATTCAAGCTTTAGCATTAAGATTTCAATTGGAAAAAAAGGCGTTAGGATTAGGACTTGATATGATTCCATTTAGTTAGGGAAGTAAAGGAAGTAAATCACACCCAGTTTGTAGATGACACCTTGTTATTGGGAGGATCCACCCTGCAAATAGCCCACAAATTGAAAGCAGACTTAGACGACTATTGTGTTATATCTGGAAGCAAGACAAACAATGAGAAAAGCCATATTTATGGTTGGAATGTATCCCCTCGAGATATGATAGAAATATCTCATATATTAGAAGTTGCAGGATCGTCTAACTAGGATTCCTTCAAGTATATGGGTTTTCCCATCTTCCATTCCACGCCCAAAGAAAGATACTGGCTTCCCCTGGTGGACAAATTTAAAAAAAAAATTCAATATTGGGGAGCTACGTGGTTGAACCTAGCAGATAAGTTGGTTTTGATTAAGTCTGTCTTATCTAGCCTTCCTATTTTTCAGTGTTCAATGTTATTGGCCTTGGCCTGCATCTTAAGCAAGTTCGAAAAGCTCCTAATAAATTTCCTATAGAAAGGGGGGAAACAAAACGATAAGAAGTTATCTTTCGTAAGCTGGGAAAAAATAAAAAAACACATGATGGAAAGAGGATTGCAGATAAAAGACATGAAGCTTCATAATATAGCACTAGGAGCCAAAATCCTATGGAAACAGATATCCAAAAAACTCAGTTGGAGCAAACAAGTCCTTTGGAAAAAACATTTCACAAGATCCAAATTGATATGTCTTGACAAAGCCCTGCGAGTCATGAAAGGATCGCCTATTTTCTCCCCCTGCAAACAAGCCTTGTCATTTATTCAATCGGAAATCTATTGGATCCAGGGTAATGGAAAACAAATAAGCATATGGGACAATAGAATATTGGGAGACTAGCCCATTTCTCAGCAAGGCAATTTTGAAAATCTTAAAGATTGGATGTACATAAAGGATTGAAAACACTTTGGGATATCTCATAGTGGAATTTGGATGAAAATAGAAGCTGGAGAAATTGGAAAATGATAGAGGTGCCATGTCAGTTAGGAAGGAGTAAGATTTATTTTTGCAATGCCTATGTGGAAATGCCCCAGTAGAAGCTTCAATAAAAGACAAAAGAGGTTGGGGTTTCAGAAGTGGTACCTACACAGTCGCACAAGAGTATAATGCCTTGTTGGAAATTCCACATGTTCCTCCAAACCCGACCGTCTGGAAAGGAGTCTAGAGAATTAAAAGTCTCCCAAAAGTGGACATTTTCGCTTGGTCCCTAGCCCACAGAAGCATTTTGACAGGAGAAAATTTGAAAAAGCGAGGAACGACAAGGCTGACGAGGTTCTCCTTCTGTCACTTTCATGAAGAAACCATATGTCATATCTTTTCAGAATGTGAATTTGCAAAGGATGTTTGGGAACAAGCACTAGCCCCTTGGAGAAATGAGCTAAAACTATCAGACAATGTAGAAGATTTATTTAGTTCTTGGGACCACTACTATCCAAATACCTTTCAAAATAAAAATTGGTTTAAGGTATGTTGGTTGACCCTGCCAAAATTTATTGTATGGAAGCTTTGGTTGGAGCAAAATGCAATAATTTTTAAAGAGAAGGCTTCCATAGTGGCACAAGTGGTTCTTAAAGCAAAAGCCTTAATGGGTGATGCTTTAAAGAACAAATTAAAAACATTTGACATCTTTAAGTTGCTACGATAAGAAATTGAATGGATCCAAAGCTCGAATCTATCCTCTCCTCACAATGCCCCTCTCCCTAGTTGGAAAGAAACCTAGAAAACCAGACTGGACAGAACAGAGTTCAAGATATGGAGGTAGAACTTGAAAAGACACAATCTTTTCTTTGATGGGAGAAAGATTTATTTTTGCAATGCCTACGTGGAAATGCCCCAATAGAAGTTTCAATAAAAGACAAAGAGGTTGGGATTTCAGAAGTGGTACCTACACAGTAGCACAAGGGTATAATGCCTTGTTGGAAATTCCACATGTTCCTCCAAACCCGACCGTCTAGAAAGGAGTCTAGAGAATTAAAAGTCTCCCAAAAGTGGACATTTTCTCTTGGTCCCTAGCCCATAGAATCATCTTAACAGGAGAAAATTTGAAAAAACGAGGAACAACAAGGCCGATGAGGTGCTCCTTCTGTCACTTTCATGAAGAAACCATATGTCATATCTTTTTGGAATGTGAATTTGCAAAGGATGTTTGGGAGCAAGCACTAGCCCCTTGGAGAAATGAGCTAAAACTATTAGACAATGTAGAAGATTTATTCAGTTCTTGGGACCACTACTATCCAAATACCTTTCAAAATRAAAATTRGTTTAAGGTATGTTGGTTGACCYTGCCAAAATTTATWGTATGGAAGCTTTGGTTGGAGYGAAATGCAAGAWTTTTTAAAGAGAAGGCTTCCATAGTGGCACAAGTGGTTCTTAAAGCAAAAGCCTTAATGGGTGATGCTTTAAAGAAAAATTTTAAAACATTTGACATCTATAAGATGCTACCATAAGAAACTGAATGGAATCTATCCTCTCCTCATAATGCCCCTCTCCCTAGTCAGAAAGAAACCTGGAAAATCAGACTGGATGCAACAAAGTTCAAGATATGGAGGTAGAACTTGAAAAGACACAATCTTTTCTTTGATGGAGCTTCGAAAGATAATTTAGGGCCGACAGGAGGGGGACGTCTTATTCTAAGTCTCGACGACAAAACTAGAATCGAATTCACTTGGGGTTTAGGAGAGGAAACAAACAATCTCGTAGAAGCTCTAGCTCTCTGGTAAGGAATACTACAGTTGGAAAAGCTTGGAATCACCAAGGCTACAATTTTTGGTGACTCACAAATATTAATAAGGGCCCTTGTATGAGAATCCCACCTGAACGATATGATGCTTCTTCAAGTCATCACTAGAATCAAAAGGTGTATCCCTAATTTTCAAAAGTTGGATTTCTTTCATGTTCTTAGAACACTTAATCAGGTAGTTGACAAGGCAACCAATCAGGCAGTCCAACTCAAAAAGGGAAAGTTTCATTTATCCCAAGAAACTCCCACCTGGGACTTGCTTCCCTAGTCACCTCTCGAACTCATGATGGTTTCTCGTGATAAGAACCAAAGGAAGGTAGACATATTAAATCGTAGTATGGCGTGGTGGCAAGGTAAGCCAATGTGTGGGTCGTGCGATGGCATGCTCATGCAGGTTCAACACGTTTAATAAATAGAGGATTATATGATTTAGCTCCGTGAGCACTTGACTGACCTGGTGCATGAAAAATCAAGTCAAATTAATAAACATGCTGCATACATGCAACATGGTGCTAGAAGATCAAGTGCAACAGGAGGTTAAAGTTGAAAATGAGGAGCGAACTGGAAGAGCTCAATAGGAATTTGGCACGTGTGCTTCTCTGTGTTGAAACTGGGTTTGAAGCCCTGTATGAAATCTAGTTTGGTAGTTATGTTGATGAATAGTCTATATATAGATAGAATAATATGACAGTGTGATCATAAGTCAGTAATTCTATTCTGTTATGTATTTTGTATAAACTCTAAGGAGGTTATAGTTCAAAGAGGATTGGTTTATTTTGAATTTTGTATAAGTCTCATGAGCTCTGTAAGAGTGGAAAGACAATATGTAACAGTTTTAGTGGCTTCCACCACTGCTTTTTAAATAATATAATTATAACCATTTTACTATAAAAAAAACCAATGAAAATCTGTTTGGTAATTGTTTTTTTATTTACCCTACCACGGTGTGCCTGACGATTATGAGGCGTACTGGTGCGTAATGTTCAACGACACCAGTGTGATTTATTCAGTGCACATGCATTTTTATTATAAAGTATGGCGACGTGTTTGAACATTGACGCAACAATGCGTTATGTTTTGGATGCAGCCCGATGCGGTTGGTTAAATCTTGGTGCATTGCTAGGTTAAATTTTATATATCGTTGAGTTAGCGGTGCGGTTAATGAAATGAAATGTATCGGTGCAGATAGAATCCCATTGTGTGCCAATTTTGAGGCATTATATAGGACGCACCAGTTTGTTTTTTAATAATTTATTGCATTGCACTTGCTTGAACGACATTGGTGCGTACATATATGAGACACATCGATGATGATGCTCACTGTGAATTTAACAAAGTACGCACCACTTCGAGGCATGCTGAACCGTTTAGGTGCACTGCGCAAAATTAAATTTTTTATTTTAAAATGCCAAATTTCAAGGTAAATTCTAATTTTGATATGATGAAAATGTAAATAGGAAGGTAATAAATTGTTGGTTGTGGAGCCTGATTATCTTCCTGATTCATAGGTCCTTGATTTCAGCCGTGTTTATACCCCATGAAGTATGTACACTCTTCCACGTGGGGGAGTGTGGAGGGGGGGTACCCCCTCTGCNAAAAAAAAATTGCCTTGTAAAAGTATATTGTAATTTCATTGTAAATCTGGACCGTTCATTATAAGGTCGTTGATCTAATGGTAGAGATTATGTTAGGGTTTTTTGCCCTAGAAGGCAACCCTCTTTTATGAGGGAAATGTATCGTGGCTATGGTTGATGGTGAATATTTTATTCTGAGAGAGGAGACTGTGAGAGAAAGAAGAGGACTGTTACAGTGGGTTTTGCTGTAGATTGTATCCCTTCATTTGTTGGATAATGATAAAGGAAGGACCTGGCAATTTCTCTGGTGGACGTAGCCCACACTAGGTGAACCACGTAAATCTGTGTCTCTCTTGTATTGTGTGTCTTCTGTGTTTTATTTCCACATTTGTTTTATTTTATTGCTCCGCG
>JASDQU010685367.1:17175-33261 GCA_032191745.1 Picea mariana | reverse complement strand
CACACACACACACACACACACACACACACACACACACACACACACACACAAAATAATGTTATAAGTGGGATCCCCTATAATGTCGCTAAGAAGGTAACTTAAAGGAATCCCCCGAAAAAGAAGTCGCCTAGTTCTATATTCACTGATGGTTGTCTTGGATGCTTACTTATGATCTGCATATTGATTATTTGGTATGATCTTGGTTTTAATTTTCAGCGAAAATGAATGATAACGGTGGCGGTTTCAAATGATGATTAAAAAAATCTCATGTGGGCATTGATTTTCAAAACTTTAAAGACATTAGTGCTGGATAAAATCATCACCAAACAGTTTGAGTTATGGCTGTTGTTGATGATTCAAGACTTAAAATCGTAAAAAGGGTTGAATGCTGGTAAATATCTTGGCATGAGGCTCTCTAATACCTGATGCACTTCATGAATTTATCTTTGTGGCTTGTTATATAAAAGGTGTTTTATATACATATATGCTTAGCGCATCACTTATATATTTCATTGACTATGTATATGATCTAATGCATATTACACAAGTTGCAAGAATATGTTCCATGTTCCATGTGATAACGATGTCGACTGTTGATAAAAGGTGGTTGTTCGAAGGTTTACATATGGTAAAACTTGAAAGTCTTAATGCATATGGGATGTCATTTACAACACATATTATATGCCCCGCTCCAACATTTATTTCATACAAACATTACAAACTCATCGTTCATGACCTCGATTTATTGATAATGCTTGTAATAAGTTCGAATGCATGTGGGAACGTTACTTATGAATTGACCATATAATGGATATTGGATATTGTCAACAGTCGTATGTGGTAGGTGGTTGCGTTGTTGGCATGTGGTTTTTGTGAGCTGGCGCATACTTGGCACCCATCGATTGCTTGAGGTTTTGACATATCTTGCCTTGGGTTTAGTGGTGATTAATGTTGGTCATCACCCCAACATGACGTGACCACCAATAAATGTGCTAACTTGTTGTTCAGGTTACCACCTTGAGTTTTGGAATCCAGTTCATTCAATAGTGGTTTGGATGAAGGTTGAGCTCTGGTAATTGTTGTAACTACTCAAAGGTTCCATTTAACCCACACAACAACAGGTACCAAGGTTTCGTTTCCCGATCATCTAATGTGGTTTTTTCTAAATAGTTTATGTCTGGTTCTATGACAACTTGTTTTGCTCACATTTGATGCTTTCTTGCCATGCTTTCTAGAAAAGAAAAGAAGTTATCTTCCTCCTGGTTTTAGTAATTCACTTGCATGGAAGCTCGAATGTTTTAGTTGATATTTTTTGGGTAGTTGATTGTACATTCACCATGTCGATTGGTTGGTTGGCGACTGTCTATAAAGTATTTGAGGGCAAGGTCTAGTGTTTATAGGATTTGGGTATTTTGTATCGTGTGCTAGCAGTTGCATGCACACTCTACATAATTTATTCCTTGGATGGAAGCTTCATACGACCTTATGCATACCCTTATTGAATTAGAAGATCGTTTTATTGTTTTTTTTACTCGCAAACCTAATTGAGTCATGGGTTGGTAGGATTAAAACCATCTTCATACTTGGAGTTTGTTGTTGGTCGCAACCCTTGTCATCTTGGTTGTCATCATGTGATTTGTATGTGATGTATAAGAAGTAGTTACAAAGGGACATTGTTTTCTAAGCGTATTATGCAAGGGGTCTCACAAGAATTTAAAACAAATTGGGGAGTATCCATGATAAATATTATGTTTCAATTGAACAAGGGTTTGAACTCTGTCACTTTGTGATACCTCTGCTACAACCAAAATTTTAAAATGGGGTCTGTCAATATAGTTTCAAATCGATTCACCTTTCATTGAAATGATATTTGGTGGAAAATATTGGTTTGCCTACCATGGATTCGATAACAGTCACAACAAAATAGTGTTGTATGTTATTGTTTGTTGCATCTGATGCTTGACACATTACTCCCAACCCTTGTGAAACAAATGATTATTTGGATTTAGTTATGGAGATCTCTATGTATGATCCAAAAAGGATCTAGAGAAGGCTAAGAACAACTCAGAACTCACAGAGGTAACTCAATACACTCAAAATGGCTCCAACAGATAGAGAAAGGGAAAAAAATCATAGTTCCCAAAACTCAGTGAAAATGGCATGATCGCGAAGAGCACATCACAAGATCTCTAACAACACAAATGACTCATTAAACGAAGTTATGGATTAAAAGATATTCGCGGTCAAAGTTTGGTCAACCTAGCCCAGTCAACAAGGGATGAGTTAGCATCTGTACTGCTGACGTCAACATCCGTACGGATGATTTTAACATCCATACAACACACTTGGCAGGAGCAGGGAAGTTACACATGGCATGTTGATGTCATCATGATGACGTGGCAACACTAGAGGTTGCCACGTGTCACCCAAATTTTGGATTTTTGGACCGATCCGTGGACCAGTCGGATCATGCCACATGGCAGTCCATACAGTCCATACGAATGACGTGGCATGATGACGTGGTGCACTAATGTGGCATGCTAACTTAGCAGGGGGCAACGTGGCCCAATGAGAGGTCGCCACATGGCCCCAATCAAGGGCTTCCATGTGGCATGTGGGAAATGCACAAGGACAACCCATGAACGAATCTTGAAAACAAAATAGTTGGCGAGTCAACCAAATCTGGCGGACCATGCCAACTATAGCCACAGTTATATTGTTGGAGAACCTTCTAGCGCCCATGCTAAATGTAGCAGAGAAGATTTGTAATATATATACCATATAACAATAACAAACCAAAAACGAGAGTCTGTGGGGCTTGACCCGGGAACCTCTGCCAAAGCCTACGCCTTAATACGTCTGCCCTTCACCACTAGGCCGCGACTACCACATGGGGTATAACGCCCAGATTTATTATTTAAAACTTGTATCTTCCTAACCACGAGAGGAGGAGGCTCACAGACCGTACGACCTGCTGGGCACATTTTTCAATGCATGGTATAGTCATTATTGTAGGTTGCAATGGGCACATAAATCGAGACATAATTCTTCTTGGGCCTAGGAGTGCCAGAGTCGGATCGAGGCATGGAGACAGTCATTTTTCAGTAATTCGATGCCACAAATTCAGTGGTGCTGTCTGTTTTCTGAGCTGAGCATTATTTCTGCAACTTGATTTCAGAATAAGGTATACTTATGTATTTTGCCAAATTCTTTTGCTGAGTTAATGAAAGAGCCTACCCATTTGAGAGCAGGACCCGGAGACGTAGTCCACCAGGGACAAACTCTGTTATCGAGTTTTGTGTTCAGATCTTATGCTTATGTCTCTTCATTTTTGAGTTTTCCCTTCTTTAATGGTGCACTTTAATTTATGCTCATTTAATGCAATTCTTTATAAGTCACAATGAAAAGATCTTGAATCATGTTGGTATAAGAGCAACCGTATTTGACTTGAATTGTTGAGTGTGAATGCTTACTAGGGCCAAGCATAAGCAGGGTGAAGGAACTCTTAAGACTTTCAATCCCAAATTTGGCCATGCATCCCGAAGGAAGAAATTGGCATAAGAGGACAAGCGTGGTGAACAGGATAAAAACTTTCACATGGTATTTTATCGCATGTCAGAAATGGTTGAACGAATGTATGGAGACTACGAGAAGAGGATGAAGAAGAAAGGGAAGAAAAAGGAAGCACATGCAGATGATGATGCTTCGATAAACCAAGGGGCTGGAGGAGATCATCCTGAGCTTTCGTCTTCAACTTCAAGTTCTAGTTCTTCTTCCTTTGAGCATTCTCATCATTCTAGCCATAAAGCCTCTTTTAAGAAATCATTATTAAAGTTTGATGTAAAATTTTCTTTAGCTATGTTTAGTAGAGATGCTAATCCTGAAAAGCTAGATAATTGGATACGATAGGTTGAAGGTATTGCCGTGTCCAGCATATTGATGAAGAGGAAGTTAAAGTACAACTGGCTTCTCTTCGGTTGGAAGGCATTGCTCTCATATGGTGGGAGAGCAAGCTTCATGATAGAAATAAGTGTGGTAATCTTCATTCCTCATGGTCGAAATTTAAATTAGCGATAAGGAAACAATTTTATCCATAAGGGTATTTACATAAAGCAACGATGGAATGACAAACTTTAAGGCAAAGTAAAGGTCAAACTATACAAAGTTTCATAGAATAATTTAGGAAGAAAGATCTTGCATTGAACATTCCTTTGGGTTCTTATGAAACTTTAATGAAGTATATTGGCACACTTCACATTTATATTCGTCATACTTTGCTCTTGTTCAAACCTGCTAGTCTTGACAAAGTTTGTGTGCAAGCCACTCACCTTGATAACGGGGGGAAACGTGTTCAAGAAGATCCCACGAAGAAACCTTCCAATCTCCCACATAAGACTTTTAAGAAGTTTAAAAGGAAGGATAAGAAGACTGCCATAGTGACGAGAGAAGGAGGAAAACCATCTTGTACTCATTGCAAGAAGAGCATTCATGATGAAGAACAATGTTGGAAACTGCATCCAGAAAAGAAACCGAAACAGTTCGGTGGAAAGGGGAAGACAAAGATCGTTGCTATAGTGCAACAAGATCTCGGTTCTGATTTAGGAGACGAAGGAAAGATCACAATGGTTGGAGTACAAGGTAAAGATTCTCTTCATGCTAGTTCAAGTTCCAATAATGAATCTCATGTTGATGAATGAAACATGAATTAGTTATTTCATATAAGAGTTGTATCTAAACATACTAAAATAGATACATTATTTGATCTGGGTTCCCAAGTAAAGTTAATATTTGAAGCACTTGTCAAGAAGATGGGTCTTGAAATGAAACCAAATCTGAAGCCTTATCCTCTTGGTTGGGTATGTGATAAAGAAAAACTTAAAGTCTCCAAACAATGTAGGATCATATTTGCTATTGCTTCAAAGTTGATTGATGAAGTGGATCTGGATGTTGTACCACTTGATATATGTGGCATAGTGTTGGGAAGTTCTTATTTATGATAGAAAAGCAGTCTTCTTTTGTCATGAGAACAAATACCACCTTACTAAAGGGGGAGAGGAATATATTGTTAGAGCTCACAGCATGAGGGTAAATACCACACTTCTTAGTGCAGGGCAAATGAAAAGATTCATAAACACTAATAAGAGATATGTACTCATGGTCGTCAGAGAGAAAGATGTCGTGAAATCCGACGCTTTCCAAGGGTGTGATCCATCTCATACAAAGGAATTAATTGATATTGTCTCTAAGTATGGTGATATTTTTCAGCAACTAGATGGATTATCTACTAAGAGGGAAATCCAACATGAGATACATCTTCAACAGGATTCTCCTCTTCCTAATGTGGGAATGTACAGGATGTCAGTTATGGAGATGACAAAGATTAAGAAGCACGTACAAGGATTATTGGATCAAGGGGTCATCAGACCCAGTTCATCTCCTTGTGGTTCTCCGATCGTGATGGTGCCAAAGAAGGATGGCACATGGTGAATGTGTGTCAATTACCGTGCTTTAAATAAAATCACGGTGAAAAATTGATACCCTCTTCCTCGTATAAATGATTTACTTGATCAATTGAAGAATGTTGTTTACTAAGTTGGATTTGCACAGTGGATATCATCAAATCAGGGTCGCAGAACAAGATGCATGGAAACTGCCTTTAAAACCAAACATGAATTGTTTGAGTGGTTAGTTATGTTGTTTGGGATTTGTAATGCTCTGACAACTTTCATGCGTATGATGAATGATGTATTCAGGCCTTTCCTAGATGACTTTGTGATTGTATATTTAGACGACATTCTTGTTTTTAGCGGGACTTGGGATGAACATGTGAGGCATGTAAAGCAAGTATTGGATACTTTGCAAAGGGAAAAGCTGTATGTAAAATTGTCTAAATGTGAATTTGGCAAGACTGCACTTGTGTACTTAGGTCATATTGTAGGAGGAGGACAATTGAAAATTGATCCTTCCAAAATTTATGTAATTGTAAATTGGCTTGAGCCAAAAAGTGTAACCGAAGTCCGAAGCTTCTTAAGTGCAGTCCAATATTGGAGGAGATTCATTCCCAACTTCTCCTTTATAACAGCTCCTTTGCATGCCTTAACCAGTGTGAAAAACACTTTTTAGTGGGAAGGAAAGCAACAAAAAACTTTCAACATTTTGAAGGAGAAGATCAATACCGCACCAGTATTAGCACTGTCGAATATTCAACATCCTTTTGAGATCGAGACAAATGCCAGTGGATACGCCATGGGTGAAGTATTGATGCAATATCATAAGCATATCTGTTACCACTTTGAAACTTTTAACCAAGTTGTTGTTAACTATCCTACATATGATAAAGAGTTGTATGCATTAGTCTAGAGCGTAAAGAAATGGAAGCACTACTTGTTAGGGAAGGAAACAATCATACATATAGATCACCAACCCTTACAGTATCTTCAAGCACATACCAAATTGCAACAATCTCGACACTACAGATGGATGAGTTTTCTACAACAATTTCATTTGGTAATCAAGTACAAAAAGGGTACAAGTAACAAGGTAGTTGATATGCTTTCTAGACCTCCTATTGTTGCTTCTATTATTTTGAAGAATACTTCTTTATCTCATGATAGCTATGTAGAACAATATGCCATCGATGAAGATTTTAAAGAAGTATATGGGAAGCTAACCCTTGGTGCACATGTAGAGAACTATTGTTTGCAGGAAAAACTACTCTACCATCTTGGAAAGCTATGTATTCCTACGAGTGAAAGAGTCCATGTAATATGAGAAGCTCACACTTCTCTTGTGTCTGGGCATTTTGGGATATGAAAAAATATGGCTCATTTGCAGAGGTTTTGTTACTGGCCTCAAATGAAAGCAATTGTAACTAAATATGTAGAGGGGTGTGTGAGGTGTTCTACTTGTAAGCCCACTAATAGAAAACTCGGGCTATACTCACCACTTCTTGTTCCATCCCATCCATGGGAAAGTATCTCCATGGATTTTGTAGGGGGTTGCCAATGATGAAAGGGGGTCATGATTATTTGTATGTTGTAGTGGATAGGTTCAACAAGATGTGTATCTTGATGCCATGTAAAAAGCAGATCACTGCTAAGCAGACTGCTAATGTCTTCTTTCAGTATGTCCGGGTTCACTTTGGATTACCCACATCCATTGTCTCAGATTGAGATACTCGATTTCTTAGGGACTTTTGGACTAGCTCGTGGAGGATGATGGACACCAAATTGAAGAGGAGCACTACTTTCCATCCACAGATCGATGGACTGACAGAGGTGGTAAACCAAACAATGTTACTTTTTCTTCGAGGCTACTGCAACAAGCATCCCAAGTCATGGGATGAACAGATACCCTATGTATAACATGCACACAACCGAGCTTTACATTCATCCACTCAAAGTTCACCTTTTGAGACATGTTTTGGGTACCTACCAAAGGTTCCTTTGGACTTGATGTATAGGAGAGATGCCGATGTGAATGAAGAACAAACAGAGGGCAGAGCCTGCAATTTCATTCAGAGGATCCAACAGATACACCAGGCAGTCAAGGAACAATTGGAGAAAAGTCAAGCATAATATAAAGCTCGACATGAAAAACATAGGGTTGATCATCAGTTTTAGGTTGGAGACCGGGTATGGCTACACATCAATAAGGAGAGATTGAAGGGTGAAGGCAAGAAACTCAAGCCCATTCGTTATGGACCCTTCACTATCTTGAAGAAAAGTGGTACCAACGCTTTTCGTCTGGATCTTCCACCTTACATGCAAATTTACTCAGTTGTGAACGTTGAGAACTTGAAACTTTTTGAGCCGACCATGATCATGGATCAAGATGAGGAAGTTTCAATACCTTCAGTTGATGAATTTTCACCTGAGTACTTGGATGAGTTATAGGAAGATATAATCCTGGATAGGAGGAGGATGACTTCACGCAGGGGTGATGTTGATTATCTTTGAGTAGGCTTAAATGACACACATCCAAGCAAGGCAAAGTGGATCGAGAAGGACAAAGTGAGGGGACTCTTCCCTCACTTACTTGTGGATTGATGAAATATTTTGGTGGTCCAAAAAGCTCTCAGTGGGAAGGTGTGATCCAAGAAGGATCCAGAGAAGGATAAGAACAACTCAGAACTCACAGAGGCAACTCAGGATGCTTAGAATGGCTCCAACAAACATAGAAAGGGAAAAAATTAAAATTTTCCAAAACTTAGTGAAAATGGTATGATCGTGAAGAGCACGTCACAAGCTTTCCAACGATGCAAACAACTCGTCAAACGGAGTTAGGGATTGCAAGATATTCACGGTCAAAGTTTGGTCAACCTAGACCAGTCAATAGGGGATGAGTCAACATCTGTATGAATGACGTCAGCGTCTGTACAACACACGTGGTAGGAGTAGGGAAGTGACACGTTGCATGCTAATGTGGAAGAATCAGATATTGTCACATGTCACCTAGATTTTGGCTTTTTTGACCGATCCGTGGACCAATTGTATCGTCCCACGTGGCAATCCATAAAACTGACATGGTGTGCTGACTTGGTAGGGGGAAGCATGTCCCAATGAGAGGCTTCCATGTGGCCCAAGTAGGGGTTCCATGTGGTAGGCGAGAAATGCACAAGGATAGCTCTTGAATGAATTTTTAAAACAAAATAGTTGGCAGGTTCACCAAATCTGGCGGACCACGCCAACTATATCCATAGTTATATTGCTGGAGAAACTTCTAGCGCCCATGCTAAATGTAGTGGAGTAGATTTGTAATATATATACCATATAACAATAACAAACCAAAAACGAGAGTCCGTCAGGCTTAATACGTCCGCCCCTAACCACTAGGCCATTGGTACCACATGGGGTATAAAATTTATTATTTAAAACATGTATTTGCCCAACCATGAGGGGAGGAGGCACGCAGACCGTACAACCTATCAGAAACATTTTTCAATGCATGGTACAATCATTATTGTAGGTTGCAGAGGGCACAAAAATCGAGACATAATTCTTCTTGGGCCTCGTAGTGCTAGAGTCAGATTGAGGCAGGAGACAGTAATTTTTGGGTAATTCGACGCCATGAATTCAATGGTGTTGTTTGTTTTCTGATCTGAGCCTTATTTATACAGCTTGATTTCAAAACGAGGTATACTTATATATTTTTCCAATTCTTTTGCTGAGTTAATGAAAGAGCCTACCCATTTGAGCGCGAGACCTAGAGACGTAGTCCACCACATATGAACTCCATTATCAAGTTTTTGTGTTCAGATCTGATGCTTATGTCACTTCATTTTTGAGTTTT
The DNA here is from genome assembly GCA_032191745.1 of Picea mariana. NCBI lineage: Eukaryota > Viridiplantae > Streptophyta > Pinopsida > Pinales > Pinaceae > Picea > Picea mariana. The sequence goes on along the minus strand of JASDQU010685367.1, from coordinate 23,970 downwards.
CCCTTCTTTAATGGTGCACTTTAATTTATGATCATTTAATGCAATTCTTTATAAGTCATGATGAAAAGATCCCAGATCAATGTACATAATGGAACCTGTGTGCACTTGAATGAGATTTGATGAGTGGCAAAAATATTTTAATATATGGGAGATTGTTTGATTGATGTTTTGATGACTTTGTTGATATCTTGGGCGTTGCTTACATGGAGTTTACATCCAACGTTGGGAAATAATATACTATGATCTAATTCAAGATGGAAATGGGTGAATACATGGATTTTCATCATTGGAAATAGTAGATAACACCATAAATGCGACTGCGATTATTTTGGAAATGAGTTTGGGCAATAATTGAACTGTTGTAGGACATTTTTTGAATGGATAATTTGATGAAAGGATAATGAAATGAAGCCAAATTTATGGAATGAGCACTATGGTTGTATAGTAATTATAAATCTGCTTGTTGAGGTCATAAAATATGAATAATGATGGAGACAATAGTAATGAAAGCATGTCCATTTTTATTCCTGTCATACTTATCATTTTTCGTTGAATACAATTCCTTTTCACTATCCCAAGTACTTGTTTCATTCTCACGCTTGATTTCAATTGTATGAAGTGTCTCATAGCATAATTAATTGAGTTTGAAGAGGTGTTCAGATGGTTTGATGTCTGCTTCGTTCTATACCCAAAGATGGTCATGTGAGTGTAATTATTTGTTAGAGCTAGTTATGGTAAATGAACAATCCATATTGCATTTACCTTATCATACTTACCATTTTTCGTTCATTATAAACCCAATCATGGAATCCTGAGAAACCCTTCTAAGCCCCCGTTCTAAGTGATTATTAGCTCTAGGACATGAAATGCATAATGTTTGCTTGCATATGTAACGTGGTGTATAGAGCCAGGTCTAAATTATTGTTTGCAAAATGTTTAGACGATGGATTAATGATGATCTTGTTTTGATGTTTGTGAATGTGTGTTAGAATGAGATTTTTCAGTAGGGGCAGTCATGGTAGGAGATTAAACAATAGAGGTAGAGGACTATGTCCTTGGAAAACGAGAAAGAAGAGGCTCTGATTTTCTATACATTTTGATGTAGATTCAGAAGAATTCAATCAGTTGCTGCAAACAAGTTTCCTCAATTTGGTTGGCCAACACGCCTGTAGACCTCCACTTATTCCTTAGAACCCTCATCCAAGTATCGATATTCCAGTCCCAAACCATGTTTCCTCTTCTTTAGTTAGACCAAAGCACGATGGCTGGAAAAATGTTGTACATCCTCCTTCTGGACAGTCACATGGTTGGCCCAATATTGATCACCTCAACAACCCCTGTTTCATGCTTAGCATACTGCTTCTCCCTTGCATCAACAACCTATATCCCAAGCCTCACATGCCCATCATGCCAAGGCCAAGATCACTGAGCTTGAGGATAGTCCAGAGAAGGAGAAAGTAGTAGCAGTTGAGTCAAAGTCATCACATGAGTCATTTGATCTAGATTTAGGAGTTGAACAAACTGATTAACATACTGAATACAATAAACATTGAGATATGAAGAACAACACAGATATTCAGTTAACAATATCTTCTATTGAATAAATAAAATAGGTTGAAACTATAAAACTGCAGAACTGAAACACTTGCTCGAATGGTGGTAGCTACCTCTGAGAAGAGATGTGGCTACTACGTGCATCTGCCTGAGAAGAATGATTACAATGAGGCTCCAAAGGCCTTTTTGATATTACTCATGAATGCCAAAACCCTAGACATCCAAAAACCTAACCCTAGGAGATGAAACACCAAAATTTATGTGGGCCCCTATGCGTAAGTTGGTACCTCAACTTCCCGGGGTCGTAACATTTGCATACAACCTCCGTTTTAGGCGCGTGAGAGCCCATTGGAAAGGTATTTTAGAGAGCTACACATTACACCGTCAAACTCTGACTTCGTCTACAATTTGACTGTGGCGAGCCAAAAAAACACTGTTAAGGGCCCCAAAACGACCCTGGAAGTACACCCAGATGTGTTGTCATGAAAACATACAAAATATACCAGTTGGATTAGATGGGAGGCCACCAGTATCCACCTGGAAGATGTGTAAGGCTTCATACAACTCCAAAAGTGTAGAACCCACCATTACAAAGAAATACAGAAGAACGTGTTGAACTAAAAACTGACAAGAGGAGCTAGTTGGAATAGGTGGGTGGCCACCAATATCCACCTGGATCAATCCTCCCCCTTTAGGAAGCAATGGTCTCCATTGCATTGAGTTTCCCCATCAAGTGAGGAAACTTCTGTTGGATTTGGCCCCGAGTGAGCCACTTGCCTTGGTGTAGGAGCTTCTCTGCCTTGACGACCTGATAAAGCTGGATCCTTTGCTAGCGAGTGCCTTTAAACTTTGCATCCACTATCTGATTAGTGGATGCCTATCTCATGCAGTCAGGGTTAAGCTCTGTTGGTGTCAACTGTTCTGCGATCTCTGAGGTGTCCAATAATGGGGGAAAATATGGCTAAAGGAGGTCCACATTGAACACTGGGTGCAAGCCAAGGAATGGTGGGGTGTTGAGCTCAAAAGCATTGTTACCCACAACCTTGGTGTTGGTGTAAGGCCCATAGCGAAGTGGGCGGAGCTTCCGATGGGGCCCTGTAAGACGCTCCTTCTACAAGTGTAACCAGACCTTGTCTCCAACCTAAAACTGGTGCGATACCCTATGTTGATCATGGCGTTGCTTATACTTAACATTGGATTTTTGCAAAATATCCTGGACCTGTTCGTGGATGTGATGAATCCACTCAATGAATCTGGTGGCTTTGTCGGTATCAGACTGAACATGGGAAGAGTCTATCTATGTGGTTTCCAGAGGGAGTGCAACATCAATGGGACCCAAGGGTTGGAATCCCAGTCCCACCTGAAATGGGCTATGACTGGTGGAGCTATGGAGAGCCCTGTTGTAACCGTGTTGAACATACGGGAGGCTCTCATTCCATATACACAGATGCTTAGATTTGTACATGCGTAGGATATGCACAATAATCCGATTGACGACCTCTATCTGGTCGTCTATTTGGGGGTGGAAAACAATGGATTTAGTGAGCTTGGTGTCCAACAGTGACCAGAGATTCGACCAAAATGTGCTGAGGAACTTGTTGTCCCGGTTGAAGATGATGGTCTGTGGTATCCCAAAATGGACCCACACTAGTTCGAAGAAGAGATTGGCAGTATCTTCCGCTTTGATGTTATTTTTGCAGGCTGTGAGGATGACCATATTTGAAAACTGATCAACGACCACAAATACACAATGATTGCCTTGCTTGGTGGACGGAAGGCCAAACATGTAATCCATCGAGATGGATTCCCAAGGCTTATTTGGGGTATGAAGAGGGGTTTATAAGCCTTTCTTCTTGATGGTTGGCTTGGCAATGGCATAAGTAGTGCAAGATCTGATATACTTGTTGACGTCCTATTGAATTTTTGGCCAATAAAAATGTTTCTGGACAACGACCACAATTTTATCCACGCCAAAATGTCTTGCCACCCGATTGTAGTGGGATTCCCAAATCAACTTTGCACGCTCACTTGTAGCAACACATAGATGGCCCAAATGGCATAACAACCCATCCTAAATGTGAAAATTGGTGACATTCATGCATGTACCCAAGAGCTGATAGGTGGTGGCGAAGTCCAGATCTTGCTAATAAAGTTGGGGCCACTCAGATGCCTCATGTCCATAGGAATGGAGCGCAGTGGTGAGTGCAGCCATGAAAGGCTTCCCGAGGCATTCAACGACACGATTTGTGCCCCCTATCTTATACTTGATGTTGAGATGGAACTATTGTAGGTAGGTGGACCACTTCTGATGGCGGTCGTTCTGCAACTTCCCTTGTATTTGTATGAAATGCAGAGGTTTGTGATCAATGAAGATGATCGTCTCCTTTCCCAAAATGTAATGTTTCCATTGATGACATGCTTGTACAATGGAATACATTTCCTTGTCATAGGTGGGGTATTTCCGGACAGTATCTGAGAGTGTCTCACTATGGTATGACACTGGATGACCATGCTGAGTGAGAAATGCACCTACAACATAGTCAGATGAATCAATCTCAATCTCAAACGATTGTTGTAGATCAGGCAAGGAGAGTACTGGAGTTGAGTGTTATATCCCTAAAATTCCCTACTCATGCATACATGGCCTTGGCCCTCTTACTTGCATATTTTTCCAAAGCATTGCTGAGAAGCTCTTCTTAAAAAACCATTTTTTTAGAATATGTACGCGTATTGCACCATTACAGCTCGTGTACATACACTTGCTGCACCACTACAACTCGCGTACATACACCTGATGCACCATTACAACCCGCATATACTTGGGAAAATTAAAAATTTGCAAGGAATTCATTGAAATTCACGGGCTATTGAAAGTTTCCCAACAAATCACCTACTATATCCCATCACCCAACCGAATAACCATCCTTTTGTCATATAAAAGGAGGTGTTGGGGTTTCATTTCACATCCAATCATAAGAACAGTGAAACACTGCCCAATTTCACTTCTCCTCCCGTCCAAGATTTTGCTGCCTTTGTGAGATATTGCCTCAACATTCCCTCATCAACCCCTTCTTCCTCCATATAACCCATTCCCTTCCATTGAGGTGATCATAAGGTTGAGAGAAGAAGTCCATTCAAGGTGCAATTGGATCATGGTAAAGAGGAGCCCAAACCAGGTTCGCAAAACGGTGGCTGACACAGATTGTAAGGTATAATCTTTTTATGATGAATAAAATAATCACATTTTAGTATCCCAAATGATGATGTTTTGAGTATTTTTATTGATTGATACTTAGCATTTAATATCGAACCCTAACTCATGAATAGAATAACATGCTTGTATTTCTTGTTTGCCTATCTTTGGATGCAGGTCAACCTTGGGAGGAGACATGCAGTCAGTGGAACTTCCAAGCTTGAGGAGATCATCACCAGACATGGGATCAAAGGTATAGTTACCCGATCTCTTCTCTTATTTGCTTTCTTTACGTTAGTTTTGGTATGTTTGGGGTAGAGTAAAATTGATTGCTTTTAGACGATTATTCGCTTTGTCTACATCTTGAACCCTGGTGTAGTTATAGGGGGGTTTTTCCTGCTAGCAGAACTGGTGACCATATTGGCGATTGCCTCTAGGTTTTTTTAGGTGATTTTGGGTTGTTTGATTGGTTTATTTTCCTTTCAAGTTTTATGAGTTTGTCGAGGGATTCTGGTCACCTCCAGGGTGCATACAAGTTGTCCCTGCCCTGTAAGACTGCCTTGGTCTTTTTCATTTTTTGAAAGGACATAGAGGTGTACACGCCCTATCTTGGGTCAGCTCACGTACATATGCGCTCTGCACAACACACAACCCACGTACATATGCAAGTTGTTGATGCAACAACCCGCGTCTTTGTTTCATGAAAGGTTTTTGAAAAAGAGGGAGTTTGCCTCTTTCCCAATTGAAGTTATCACTTCTCAGGGATTTCTTGGATTAGTCCAGAGTCTCTGTTTCTGGCCATAACTTGGGTATAGGTTCTAGTTTACTTGTTTCTTTAGTCTTCTTGTGTTTTCTAACATTTTTAGCTTATTTTTAGCTTGAATTTTAAGAAAAATGAGTTGCATTTTGAATTGTGTATTCATCAGTTTCTTTTAGAATCTTTTGTTAGTTCTGCTTTGATTGGAAGAAAATATAAAAAAAACCCAGTTGTTTAGATCTCTTTCTTTCTTCGCATTTGCTTTGCATTGTTATTTGAAAAAGAAAAAGAAATTAGCAATGTTTTCTTCTCATCTTGAAAGCATTTCAAAAGAAAAATAAGAAAGATAATCCTTCTTTGCCAGTGTTCTTATAAGTTTCATTTTTTGCAAGAGTCTTAAGATCATTAGTTGCACTATCGCACCTTGTGAGTAAATCAAGCCTTAAAAATAATGCATAATCTAAAATACACTAGACTTTTCTGTTTGTAGGGTTCACAAACTAGTTTAGGGTTTTAGGGCCTTGAATTAGGTTTGAAGAGGAAACTCTTCAAGGCCATTAAATCAAACATTGGATTCTGAGTTAGGGAGTGCTTAAGTCCAGTGTCGTAAAAGTTAGTCGGGACCCCCCTCTAACACAGGGGATAAACACGAGGTCACATGAGGAAAGGCAACGAAGATAACCCCTCCAAAGCTGGACTGAACGTAGTGGGGATTGTATATTGAGGGTCTTTCTCGGGAATAATACTGACTGCATTTGCCTACGGAGCTTCATGTAGCTCAAATCCATTCGATATCCTTTGTTGTCTTCCATACTATTTGCTTTCGATACCCTTAAAGGGCTTCATACTTGTTATCCTGCTCATTACGATCTGCCCGAATGTCGATTGTACCTGTTTGGTAACTGACTACGAGCTGGCAACCTAGTTGCCCATTTTTTACGAACTTACATAGGTGACTGCAAGGGTATACAATGGTACCTAAGGCAGACGTCAGATCGTGCTTTGCAGAGTATACCCGGAGGGTGCTTCTGTGTTCGAGTTGCACTTAGACCAGTAAGTTTCTCTAGTGTCGATTGACGTAACCATCCTTCCCACTAGTTAGTCGACTGCTTGATTTATCTTTAGGAACTTTTAGTGTATGCTCTGTGCTCCCTAGTTTTCCACAGTGAGTTAGTCAATCATTTTTTTGGGTCTCTGACCTAAGGTGGTAGATCGCCCACTTTTTCGGTCCTGAGGAATTTACGGTCTTCCGTTTAGAAACGTGGAGCTGCCTCTTTACAGGCGTTGTTTT
>JASDQU010685367.1:6751-17145 GCA_032191745.1 Picea mariana | reverse complement strand
TACAACAATTTCATTTGGTAATCAAGTACAAAAAGGGTACAAGTAACAAGGTAGTTGATATGCTTTCTAGACCTCCTATTGTTGCTTCTATTATTTTGAAGAATACTTCTTTATCTCATGATAGCTATGTAGAACAATATGCCATCGATGAAGATTTTAAAGAAGTATATGGGAAACTAACCCTTGTTGCACATGTAGAGAACTATTGTCTACAAGAAAAACTACTCTAGCATCTTGGAAAGCTATGTATTCCTACGAGTGAACAAGTCCATGTAATACGAGAAGCTTACACTTCTCTTGTGTCTGGGAATTTTGGGATATGAAAAAATATGGCTCATTTGCAGAGGTTTTGTTACTGGCCTCAAATGAAAGCAATTATAACTAAATATGTAAAGGGCTGTGTGAGGTGTTCTACTTGTAAGCCCACTAATAGAAAACTCGGGCTATACTCACCACTTCCTGTTCCATCCCATCCATGGGAAATTATCTCCATGGATTTTGTAGGGGGTTGCCAATGAAAAAAGGGGGTCATGATTATTTGTATGTTGTAGTGGATAGGTTCAACAAGATGTGTATCTTGATGCCATGTAAAAAGTAGATCACTGCTAAGGAGACTGCTAATGTCTTCTTTCAGTATGTCCGGGTTCACTTTGGATTACCCACATCCATTGTCTCAGATTGAGATACTCGATTTCTTAGGGACTTTTGGACTAGCTTGTGGAGGATGATGGACACCAAATTGAAGAGGAGCACTACTTTCCATCCATAGATTGATGGACTGACAGAGGTGGTAAACCAAACATTGTTACTTTTGCTTCGAGGCTACTGCAACAAGCATCCCAAGTCATGGGATGAACATATACCCTATGTAAAACATGTGCACAACCGAGCTTTACATTCATCCACTCAAAGTTCACCTTTTGAGACATGTTTTGGGTACCTACCAAAGGTTCCTTTGGACGTGATGTATAGGAGAGATGCCGATGTGAATGAAGAACGAACAGAGGGCAGAGCTCGCAATTTCATCCAGAGGATCCAATAGATACACTAGGCAGTCAAGGAACAATTGGAGAAAAGTCAAGCATAATATAAAAATCGTCATGAAAAGCACAAGGTTGATCATCAATTCCAGGTTGGAGACCGGGTATAGCTCCACATCAACAAGGAGAGATTGAAGGGTGAAGGCAAGAAAATCAAGCCCATTCGTTATGGACCCTTCACTATCTTGGAGAAAAGTGGTACCAACGCTTTTAGTCTGGATCTTCCACCTTACATGCAAATTTACTTAGTTGTGAACATTGAGAACTTGAAACTTTTTGAGCCTCCCGTGATCATGGATCAAGATGAGGAAGTTTCAATACCTTCAGTTGATGAATTTTCACCTGAGTACTTGGATGAGTTACAGGAAGATATCATCCTGGATAGGAGGACGAGGACTTCACACAGGGGTGATGTTGATTATCTTCGAGTAGGCTTAAAAGGCACACATCCAAGCAAGGCAAAGTGGATCGAGAAGGACAAAGTGAGGGGACTCTTCCCTCACTTACTTGTTGATTGATGAAAGATTTTGGTGGTCCAAAAAGCTCTTAGTGGGAAGGCGTGATCCAAAAAGGATCCAAAGAAGGCTAAGAACAACTCAGAACTCACAGAGGCAACTCAGGATGCTTAGAATGGCTCCAACAAACATAGAAAGGGAAAAAATTAAAATTTACCAAAACTCAGTGAAAATGGTATGATCGTGAAGAGCGCGTCACAAGATTTCCAACGATGCAAACAACTTGTCAAACAGAGTTAGGGATTGAAAGATATTCGCGGTCAAAGTTTGGTCAACCTAGACCAGTCAGTAGGGGATGAGTCAACATCTGTACGAATGACGTCAGCGTCTGTACAACACACGTGGTAGGAGTAGGGAAGTGACACGTTGCATGCTAATGTGGAAGCATCAGAGACTGTCACATGTCACCTAGATTTTGGCTTTTTGGACCGATCCGTGGACCAATTGTATTGTGCCACATGGCAGTGTGTAAAACTGACATGACGTGTTGATTTGGTAGGGGAAGCATGTCCCAATGAGAGGACTCCATGTGGCCCAAGCAAGGGTGCCACGTGGTAGGCGAGAAATGCACAAGGATAGCTCGCGAATGAATTTTTAAAACAAAATAGTTGGCGGGTTCACCAAATCTGGCGAACCACGCCAACTATATCCACAGTTATATCGCTGGAGAAACTTCTTGTGCCCATGCTAAATGTAGTGGAGAAGATTTGTAATATATATACCATATAACAATAACAAACCAAAAATGAGAGTTCGTCGGGCTTGAACCCGAAAGCTCCGCCAAAGTCTACGCCTTAATACATCCGCCCCTAACCACTGGGCCATTGGTACCACATGGGGTATAACTCCTAGATTTATTATTTAAAACATGTATCCGCCCAACCACAAGGGGAGAAGGCACACAGAACGTACAACCTATCGGAAACGTTTTTCAATTCATGGTACAATCATTATTGTAGGTTGCAGAGGGCACGAAAACTGAGACATAATTCTTCTTGGGTCTCGGAGTGCCAGAGTCAGATTGAGGCATGGAGACAATAATTTTTGGGTAATTCGACGCCATGAATTCAATGGTGTTGTTTGTTTTCTGATCTGAGCCTTATTTATACAGCTTGATTTCAAAATGAGGTATACTTATGTATTTTTCCAATTCTTTTGCTGAGTTAATGAAAGAGCCTACCCATTTGAGCACGGGACCTAGAGACGTAGTCCACCACAGATGAACTCCATTATCAAGTTTTTGTGTTAAGATCTGATGCTTATGTCACTTCATTTTTGAGTTTTCCCTTCTTTAATGGTGCACTTTAATTTATGCTCATTTAATGCAATTCTTTATAAGTCACGATGAAAAGATCCTGGATCAATGTACATAATGGAACCTGTGTACACTTGAATGAGATTTGATGAGTGGCAAAAATATTTTAATATATGGGAGATTGTTTGATTGATGTTTTGATGACTTTGTTGATATCTTGGAGATTGTTTACATCCAACGCTGGGCAATAATATACTATGATCTAATTAAAGATGGAAATGGGTGAATACATGGATTTTCATCATTGGAAATAGTAGATAACACCAGAAATGCGACTGTGATTATTTTGGAAATGAATTTGGGCAATAATTGAACTGTTGTAGGACATTTTTTGAATGGATAATTTGATGAAAGGATAATGAAATGAAGCCAACTTTATGGAATGAGCACTATGTTTGTATAGTAATTATAAATCTTCTTGTTGAGGTCATAAAATATGAATAATGATGGAGACAATAGTAATGAAAGCATGTCCATTTTTATTCCTGTCATACTTATCATTTTTCGTTGAATACGATCCCTTTTCACTATCCCAAGTACTTGTTTCATTCTCAAGCTTGATTGCAATTGTATGAAGTGTCTCATAACATAATTAATTGAGTTTGAAGAGGTGTTCAAATGGTTTGATGTCTGCTTCGTTCTATACCCAAAGATGGTCATGTGAGTGTAATGATTTGTTAGAGCTAGTTATGGTAAATGAATAGTCCATATTGCATTTCCCTTATCATACTTACCATTTTTTGTTCATTATAAACCCAATCATGGAATCCCAAGAAACCCTTCTAAGTCCCCGTTCTAAGTGATTATTAGCTCTAGGACATGAAATGCATAGTGATTGCTTGCATATGTAATGTGGTGTATAGAGCCAGGTCTAAATTATTGTTTGCAAAATGTTTAGACGATGGATTAATGATGATCTTGTTTTGATGTTTGTGAATGTGTGTTAGAATGAGATTTTTCAGTAGGGGCAGTCATGGTAGGAGATTAAACAATAGAGGTAGAGGACTATGTCCTTGGAAAATGAGAAAGAAGAGGCTCTGATTTTCTATACATTTTGATGCAGATTCAGAAGAATTCAATCAGTTGCTGCAAACAAGTTTCCTCAATTTGGTTGGCCAACAAGCCTGTAGACCTCCACTTATTCCTGAGAACCCTCATCCAAGTATCGATATTCCAGTCCCAAACCATGTTTCCTCTTCTTTAGTTAGACCAAAGCACGATGGCTGGAAAAATGTTGTACATCCTCCTTCTGGACAATGACATGGTTGGCCCAATATTGATCACCTCAACAACCCCCATTTCATGCTGAGCATATTGCTTCTCCCTTGCATCAACAACCTATATCCCAAGCGTCACATGCCCATCATGCCAAGGCCAAGATCACTAAGCTTGATGATAGTCTAGAGAAGGAGAAAGTAGTAGTAGTTGAGTCAAAGTCATCACATGAGTCATCTGATCCAGATTTAGGAGTTGAACAAACTGATTAACATATTGAATACAATAAACATAAATATATGAAGAACAACACAGATATTCAGTTAACAATATCTTCTATTGAATAAATAAATAAGGTTGAAACTGTAAAACTGTAGAACTGAAACACTTGCTTGAATGGTGGTAGCTACCTCTAATAAGATATGTGGCTGCTACGTGCATCTGCCTGAGAAGAATGATTACAATGAGGCTCCAAATGCCTTTTTGATATTACTCATGAATTCCAAAACCCTAGACATCCAAAAACCTAACCCTAGGAGATGAAACACCAAAATTTATGTGGGCCCCTATGGGTAAGTTGGTACCTCAACTTCCCGGGGTCGTAAAGTTTGCATACAACCTCCGTTTTAGGCGCGTGAGAGCCCATTGGAAAGGTATTTTAGAGAGCTACACATTACACCGTCAAACTATGACTTTGTCTATAATTTGACTGTGGCGAGCCAAAAAAACACTGTTAAGGGCCCCAAAACGACCCTGGAAGTACACCAAGATGTGTTGTCATGAAAACATACAAAATATACCAGTTGGATTAGATGGGAGGCCACCAGTATCCACCTGGAAGATGTGTAAGGCTTCATACAACTCTGAAAGTGTAGAACCCACAATTACAAAGAAATACAGAAGAACGTGTTGAACTAAAAATTGACAAGAGGAGCTAGTTGGAATAGGTGGGTGGCCACCAATATCCACCTCGATCAATCCTCCCCCCTTAGGAAGCAATGGTTTCCATTGCATTGAATTTCCCCATCAAGTGAGGAAACTTCTGTTGGATTTGGCCCCGAGTGAGCCACTTGCCTTGGTGTAGGAGCTTCTCTGCCTTGACGACTCGATAAAGATGGATCCTCTACTAGCGAGTGCCTTTGAACTTTGCATCCACTATCTGATTAGTGGATGCCTATCCCATGCAGTCAGGGTTGAGCTCTGTTGGTGTCAACTGTTCTGCGATCTCTGAGGTGTCCAATAATGGGGGAAAATATGGCTAAAGGAGGTCCACATTGAACACTGGGTGCAAGCCAAGGAATGGTGGGGTGTTGAGCTCAAAAGCATTGTTACCCACAACCTTGGTGTTGGTGTAAGTCCCATAGCGAAGTGGGCGGAGCTTCCAATGGGGCCCTGTAAGATGCTCATTCTACAAGTGTAACCAGACCTTGTCTCCAACATAAAACTGGTGCGGTACCTTATGTTGATCATGGCATTTCTTGTACTTAACATTGGCTTTTTGAAAAATATCCTGGACCTGTTCGCGGATGTGATGAATCCACTCAATGAATCTTGTGGCTTTGTTGGTATTAGAATCAACATGGGAAGAGTCTGTTTATGTGGTTTCCAGAGGGAGTGAAACATCAATGGGACCCAAGGGTTGGAATCCCAGTCCCACCTGAAATGGGCTATGACCGGTGGAGCTATGGAGAGCCTTGTTGTAACTGTGTTGAACATAGGGGAGGCTCTCATCCCATGTACAGAGATGCTTAGATTTATACATGCGTAGGATATGCACAATCATCCGATTGACGACCTCTATCTGGTCGTATGTTTGGGGGTGGAAAACAATGGATTTAGTGAGCTTGGTGTCCAACAGTGACCAGAGATTCAACCAAAATGTGCTGAGGAACCTGTTGTCCCGGTCGAAGATGATGGTCTGTGGTATCCCAAAATGGACCCACACTAGTTCAAAGAAGAGCTTGGCAGTATTTGCCGCTGTGATGTTATTCTTGCAGGCTGTGAGGATGACCATATTTGAAAACTGATCAATGACCACAAATACACAATGATTGCCTTGCTTGGTGGACGGAAGGCCAAACATGTAATCCATCGAGATGGATTCCCAAAGCTTATTTGGGGTAGTAAGAGGGGTTTATAAGCCTTTCTTCTTGATGGTTGGCTTGGCAATGGCATAAGTAGTGCAAGATCTGATATACTTGTTGACGTCCTGTCGAATTTTTGGCCAATAAATTTTTTTCTGGACAACGACCACAATTTTATCCACACCAAAATGTCTTGCCACCCGACTGTAGTGGGATTCCCAAATCAACTTTGCACACTCACTTGTAGGAACACATAGATGGCCCAAATGGCATAACAACTCGTCCTAAATGTGAAAATTGGTGACATTCACGCATGTACCCAAGTGCTGATAGGTGGTGGCGAAGTCCGGATCTTGCTAATAAAGTTGGGGCCACTTAGATGCCTCATGTCCATAGGAATGGAGCACAGTGGTGGGTGCAGCCATGAGAGGTTGCCTGAGGCATTCAACGACATGATTTATGCTCCCTATCTTATACTTGATGTTGAGATGGAACTATTGTAGGTAGGTGGACCGCTTCTGATGGCGGTTGTTTTGCAACTTCCCTTGTATCTATATGAACTGCAGAGGCTTGTGATCAGTGAAGATGATCGTCTTCTTTCCCAGAATGTAATGTTTCCATTGATGACATGCTTGTACACTGGAATACATTTCCTTTTCATAGGTGGGGTATTTTCGGACAGTATCTGAGAGTGTCTCACTATGGTATGACATTGGATGACCATGCTGAGTGAGAAATGCACCTACAACATAGTCAGATGAATCAATCTCAATCTCAAATGATTGTTGTAGATCAGGCAATGAGAGTACTGGAGTTGAGTGTTATATCCCTAAAATTCCCTACTCATGCATACATGGCCTTGGCCCTCTTACTTGCATATTTTTCCAAAGCATTGTTGAGAAGCTCTTCTTAAAAAACCATTTTTTTAGAATATCTACGCGTATTGCACCATTACAACCCACGTACATATGCTTGCTGCACCACTACAACTCGCGTACATACGCCTGATGCACCATTACAACCCGCATATACTTGGGAAAATTAAAAATTTGCAAGGAATTCGTTGAAATTCACGGGCTATTGAAAGTTTCCCAACAAATCACCTACTATATCCCATCACCCAACCGAATAACCATCCTTTTGTCATATAAAAGGAGGTGTTGGGGTTTCATTTCACATCCAATCATAAGAACAGTGAAACACTGCCCAATTTCACTTCTCCTCCTTGCCCAAGATTTTGCTGCCTTTGTGAGATATTGCCTCAACATTCCCTCATCAACCCCTTCTTCCTCTGTCTAACCCATTCCCTTCCATTGAGGTGATCATAAGGTTGAGAGAAGAAGTCCATTCAAGGTACAATTGGATCATGGTAAAGAGGAGCCCAGACCAGGTTCACAGAACGGTGGTCGACACAGATTGTAAGGTATAATCTTTGTATGAAGAATAAAATAATCACATTTTACTGTCCCAAATGATGATGTTTTGAGTATTTTTATTGATTGATACTTAGCAATTAATATCGAACCCTAACTCATGAATAGAATAACATGCTTGTATTTCTTGTTTGCCTATCTTTGGATGCAGGTCAACCTTGGGAGGAGACATGCAGTCGGTGGAACTTCCAAGCTTGAGGAGATCATCACCAGACGTGGGATCAAAGGTATAGTTACCCAATCTCTTCTCTTATTTGCTTTCTTTACATTAGTTTTGGTATGTTTGGGGTAGAGTAAAATTGATTGCTTTTAGACGATTATTCGCTCTGTCTACATCTTGAACCCTGGTGTAGTTATTGGGGGGTTTTTCCTGCTAGCAGAACTGGCGAGAATACTGGGGATTGCCTCTAGGTTTTTTTAGGTGATTTTGGGTTGTTTGATTGGTTTATTTTCCTTTCAAGTTTCTTTCAAGTTTTATGAGTCTGTCGAGGGTTTCTGGTCACCTCCAGGGTGCATACAAGTTGTCCCTGCCCTGTAAGACTGCCTTGGTCTTTTTCATTTTTTGAAAGGACATAGAGGTGTACACGCCCTATCTTGGGTCAGCTCACGTACATACGCACTCTGCACAACACACAACCCACGTACATATGCAAGTTGTTGATGCAACAACCCGCGTCTTTGTTTCATGAAAGTTTTTTGAAAAAGAGGGAGTTTGCCTCTTTCCCAATTGAAGTTATCACTTCTCAGGGATTTCTTGGATCAGTCCAGAGTCTCTGTTTCTGGCTATAACTTGGGTATAGGTTCCAGTTTACTTGTTTCTTTAGTCTTCTTGTGTTTCCTAACATTTTTAGCTTGAATTTTAAGAAAAATGAGTTGCATTTTGAATTGTGTATTCATCAGTTTCTTTTAGAATCTTTTGTTAGTTCTTCTTTGATTGGAAGAAAATATAAAAAAACCTAGTTGTTTAGATCTCTTTCTTTCTTCGCATTTGCTTTGCATTGTTATTTGAAAAAGAAAAAGAAATTAGCAATGTTTTCTTCTCATCTTGAAATCATTTCAAAAGAAAAATAAGAAAGATAATCCTTCTTTTCCAGTGTTCTTATAAGTTTCATTTTTTGCAAGAGTCTTAACATCATCAGTTGCACTACCGCACCTTGTGAGTAAATCAAGCCTTAAAAATAATGCATAATCTAAAATACACTAGGCTTTTTTGTTTGTAGGGTTCACAAACTAGTTTAGGGTTTTAGGGCCTTGAATTAGGTTTGAAGAGGAAACTCTTCAAGGCCATTAAATCAAACATTGGAGTCTGAGTTAGGGAGTGCTTAAGTCCAGTGTCGTAAAATTTAGCCAGGACCCCCCTCTAACACAGGGGATAAACACGAGGTCACATGAGGAAAGGCAACGAAGATAACCCCTCCAAAGCTGGACTAAACATAGTGGGGATTGTATGTTGAGGGTCTTTCTCGGGAATAATACCGACTGCATTTGCCTACGAAGCTTCGTGTACCTCGAATCCATTCGATATCCTTTGTTGTCTTCCATACCATTTTCTTTCGATACCCTTGAAGGGCTTCATACTTATTATCCTGCTCATTACGATCTGCCCGACTGTCGATTGTACCCGCTTGGTAACTGATTACGAGTTGGCAACCTAGTTGCCCATTTTTTACAAACTTACATAGGTGAATGCAAGAGTATACGATGGTACCTAAGGCGGATGTCAGATCATGCTTTGTAGAGTATATCCGGAGGGTGCTTCTGTGTTCGAGTTGCACTTACAACAATAAGTTTCTCTAGTGTCGATTGACGTAACCATCCTTCCCACTAGTTAGTCGATTGCTTGATTTATCTTTAGGAACTTTTAGTGTATGCTCTGTGCTCCCTAGTTTTCCACAGTGAGTTAGTCAGTCATTTCTTTGGGTCTCTGACCTAAGGTGTGTAACACATCCACTATCATAATTTAAAATTTTTGGGTTAATTTCCCACAAACCTGCCTTAGCGAAATGCCAATCCCTGGTTCACTATCGGGATTCAGGGTTTCTAATGTCAAAACTCATTCACCCCCATGACTCGCGATCCTCCAAATCCTGATGCGCTCCTTACGCATTAAGTCCGCAGGCCAAGCCTGTGGTTTACTGCCTTTACGACCGTGGTCTTACCTTCTGTACGGGCTACTCCTATCGGAGTTTCGGGATTTCCGTTGTCGTAATTCACGAGTTCTCAGAACTCGCAGTTCTCCAATCCCCGATATGGTCCTAACGCATTAGCCCTTTATGCTATACAGTAGTCTATGTGACCACTTACCATAAGACCACCACCGTATAACCTCCCATCGGGGCTACGACATTTGTGATGACGCAAAACACATGTCCATGGGAATTGCGAATTCCCGATTCGCGACGCGCCTTTCTGATCACGCTAGCCCCACTGGTTTAGCCCCTGGTCTGCATGACCAACTCTGTGATCACTACCTTGTCCCCATCGGGGCTACGGGGTTTCCCATATCACAAGACCCACGTCCACGGGACCCGCAGTATCCCTATTCCCGATTCTCTCAGGGTGCTTGACACGCGTCCTTCCTACAACTCCGTCCTCCTCCGCTAGTGGGTTTGACAGCTGGCTCCCACTCATCGGGGTTTTGCGGTTCGCGATTTTGTATGGCAAGAGTTCCTTGCATTCGTAAACCTCGATATGCCGAACCCCGACTATGTTAGATCCACTGACACGCGTCCCTTAAATGATGGACGGTCCTGATTGTATCGGAGAATCGCGTATCACGATTTCCTTGTGCA